>VDFB02367862.1:0-48620 GCA_007258455.2 Sequoia sempervirens | reverse complement strand
ATATTTGACGCGTTGTGAGGGATGTCTACTAGAGACCCAATTGTAGCCATGGCGTCAGCAGCTCTATTGTTGGTTCTTGGAATCTGCTCAAATGTTATGTCAATGAAGGATTCCTTGAGAGTCTCCACCAATTTCTTGTATGGATTTAGTTTGTCATCCTTAGTCTGATATTCATCATTGACTTGATTTATGATCATCTGAGAGTCTCTGTAGACTTTGAGGGCTATGATATTCCATTGCACTGCTATTCTGAGACCTATAGTCAAAGCCTCGTATTCTGCTATGTTGTTTGTGCAAGGGAATGCTAGTTTGTATGACCTTGGTATGCAGTCCCCTTGTGGGGTGATGAAGAAGATACCGGCTCCTGATCCGTGCTGTGTGTATGAGCCATCGAAGTATAATTTCCAGTGATCGGTTATATTGAGGTTAAAGATGGATTCGTCTGGAAATTCAAATACAAGAGGATTCTCATAATATATGGGTGCTTCTAATAGTTGATTTGCAATAACTTGACCTTTAATGGATTTTCTTTCCACATACTCGATGTCATACTCTGACAATATCATCACCCATTTTGCCATTCTTCCCATGAGCATTACCTTGGATAAGAGATATTTGAGGGGATCAATTTTTGCAATGAGCTTGATCTTGTGTGCCAACATGTAGTGTCTGAATTTTTGGGATGCAAATACTACTACGAGGCAAGCTTTTTCAATGAAAGAGTAATTTAGCTCGTGACCGACCATTGTCCTGCTGATATAGTAGATGGCCCTCTCTGTTCCGTTTTCATCATGTTGAGCAAGAAGAGCTCCTAGGGCTGCTGCTATTGCTGACACATATAAGATCAATGGCTTTCTCGGGATAGGTGGCATTAACACTGGAGGTGTCAGTAGATATTCCTTTATCTTGTTGAATGCCTCTTCGCATTTTGTATCCCATTTGTATGATACCCCCTTGTGGAGAAGGTGTGAATATGGGTTATGCTTGTCTGCCAATTGTGCTATGAACCTTCTAATGGATTGGAGCCTGCCTTGGAGGCCTCTCAGTTGCTTTAAGTTCCTTGGTGCTTCCATCTCAAGGATTGCTTTGAATTTTGCTGGATCCACCTCAATACCCCTCATGGAGACTATGTATCCTAGCAGTTTACCTGATTGTACGCCGAAGACACACTTCTTGGGATTTAGTCTGACCTTGTATTCCTCTAATATGTCAAAGATAGCTCTTAGGGTTGCTATATGATCTTGTCTTTTCCTTGACTTTGCTAGGATGTCGTCGACATAGTCTTCGACTGTTTTGTGAATCATATCATGAAATATCAGTGTCATGGCCCTTTGATAGGTTGCTCCTGCATTCTTTAGGCCGAATGGCATCATGTTCCAACAGTAGGTCCCCCACGGACAAGTGAAAGCCATCTTGTGTTGGTCTTCTTTTGCTATCATGATCTGGTTATATCCTGAAAATCCGTCCATTAACGATAGCATCTCGTGCCCTGCTATCATGTCTACTATCATGTCGATGTTGGGTAGTGGGAAATCATCCTTGGGACATGCCTTGTTCAAATCTCTAAAGTCCGTACAGATTCTAATGGCTCCATCAGGTTTTGAAACAGGTACCAAGTTTGACACCCATTCTGCATAATCAATTGGTCGGATAAATCCTGCATCTAACAATTTCTTGAGCTCCATTTTGACTTACAAAGCAATTTGAGGATGCATTTTGCGAAGCTTTTGTCTGACAGGTTTTGCATCTGGATACACTGCTAGGTGGTGGACCATAGTATTTGGATCAAGTCCTGGCATATCCGCATAACTCCATGCGAAGTTTATTTGTCTTTCCCTTAGGAATGCTGCTAGGAGTTCTTGCTCTTCTGATAATAGTGATTCTGCATAGAATGTGATATGCGGGGTCTCCTCTATTCCTAGGTTGACTGGGTTGCATTTTTCGGCCAAGGCTGGCGACTTCTCATGATGAATAGCTCTTAGGGGAAGATTGAATCCTTCATCCTCGGGTGCCTCGAAGTTTTCACCATTGAATCGTCAGCATTTTTTATTTTTCTTTTGAGAGTGCCGCGGTGTGGTTTTCACTCAAGGACTTGGATATGATTCTTAGTTTCTCACTTTTCGGAAAGGGATATTCGTTTCTCATTAATAAGAATGTGTGTCTAACTCCATTATGAATCTGCCTTGTGATCTCCATCACGGAATATTTATCCTCAACCCATGGTCACGAGGCGCTTCCTTCGTTTTGAATGTGCTCGAGAAACGGTGATTTTCGTTGGTCATAATCGATCAGTTGGGGGTAGACTAAGCGGATCTCATGATTTTGACTATCTAGTTCAAAGGATATGGTACTAATCATACATAGGATGGTATCTTCAAATAACCTAGGTAGGTTGGATAAGGTATCTTCGTCATCGCTACTAATATAGGGCTCAGTGATAAAGTTATGCATTTCTGTCCCTATGGGTATTGGGGAGTGCACTTGTACTAGGACTGGCTGAGGAGAAACATTAGTGGTTCTAACCGGAGGACTTCGGCCACGTATGGTTATTCTCGGAGTGGCACATCCAAGACCAAGATTTGTTATGGGTCGCATCTCTGGCATGATAGGTACTATAAGGCCATTGTCATTTTGTCCCAATCTCTGGTTTCGGTCATAGCCCATCGCAAGCATCATGTGTAGGCCTTTGCTTCTTTCATCCATTGGTAATTCAGGTGTTGGTCTTTCATCTCGGTACAACATGTGAGATGGATCTACTTCAATAACCTCTTGGCCAAGGTCTCCCCAGCTTGTGAATTCAGGATAATCCTCAAGATACGTTTGTGATGTGGAAGCTTGATTTTCTTGTGGGCGTCCTCGTGATCTAGGAGATTGTGGTAACTCTCCTATCACAAAAGCATTGTTAGGGAGCCTATAACTTCCACAACCGTCCTCCTGGATGATGAGCTTGATATTGGATATGGTGGGAATGGCGGGGATGGCGGGTGTCTCTGTCGCAGAAGTGGACGTGAGAGTGGCGGGGTCGATGTATGATGTGGATGGGCCCTCATCATTCTTTGGAACTTGGGAGATTTTGTAATATTTGGCCTCAAGATTTTTGCAATATGAAAACGGTTCGAGATCTCCATGAATGGTAACCTCTTGTCCATTATGTCTAAATTTTACACATTGGTGGAAGGTTGATGCTACGACTTTCATTGCATGGATCCATGGGCGTCCCAGGAGGATATTGTATGGTAAGTCGAGGTCCAAGACCTGACAAGTGGTTTCCTTGAGCGTTGGCCCTACTTGAATAGGGAGTTTAATCATGCCCTGAGACACTCTTTCTTGGTCATCATATGCTCTTATTGTTATGCCCTTTCCTTTGTCAATGGAATCTTCTGATATCTTTAACTACTTGATGAGGCTAAAAGAACAAATGTTCAAACTTGCACCTCCATCCACCAGGACCCTTTTGATTTTGCTTTTGTTTACAATGACCTCCAAGTGAAGTGCGCGATTGTGAGATGGTTGGGCAGGAAAATCTTGGTCGAAAAATGTAAGGAGATTAGGTGTTATGATGTTTCCGACCATAGCTTGGAATTGTTCTACATCGAGGTCTGCGGGGACAGTAGATGAGGCTAATGCTTCCTCAAGGATCTTTTTATGGGCCGATGATATTTTTAACAACTCCATGATGGAGATGTGTGCTGGCGTTCTTTTGAGTTGGTCTACAACATTGTAGCTATACGGAACAGCTCTTGATGAAGGGACTCTATTGGATTGGGATGATCCTACGATGGTGACTTTTTCGCCTCTTGTGGTGACTCCACAGTCTTCGGCATGGGCGCCCTTGATGGTGATGACCATGCAGTTTTCATTGAGGTTGGCAACAACTGTTTCGTATACATGATTTACACTGCCTTTTCCTTTATCCTTGTTATTCCCTTTGTTGCCATGATTAGAGGCGCCGGATTAGTGTAGATTTTTAGATCCGATTCCCGATGGGTGCTTCCACATTTATGATTCTTTTTGTCGATGAGATCTTGGATGATGTTCTTGAGTCTCATACAATTGTTTGTGGTGTGGCCTTTGATTTTGTGAAACTCATATTTGTGATTTCATTGTACCAAGGAGGTTTGACATCAGGTTCTTGATAATTCTCAAATGTAGGAGCTTGAATGAGTTTTTCATCGATTAGCTTTTTCATGATGTCTTCCAGTGGTTCCCCCAAAGTAGTGTATTTTCGTTTGGGGTATGTTTTGCATTGAGGTGGTCCTCTTTGGTCATTGAGGTTATTGATGGTGGGATTATTGTTGGGTTGATATGTTGTGTGATGAGTGTTTTGGCGTTGTGGTTGGATTTGCGGTGCGGGTGTATTTTGGCGTGGACCACTAATGACCACCTTGGCGTCTACGACACCATCATTAGTGACATTTTTGTTTCTCGCCCATGTGTGAGGTTTTTCATTGTAGTTTGATGACGGGTGGTTGTTTTGCGGTTCGTGATATGATGTTGATTTGATGGGTTGAGTCACAAGGGCTCTTTCGATGCTAAGCGCCTTGGAGATCAATTGATCATATGTGGTGATACCTTGAACTTTGAGATGGAATGATAGACGACTTTCAAGATTGGCTATGATTGTGCAGACTTGTTGTTCTTTTGGCATGGTCCATTTGCTCTAATTGGCCTTGGATCGCCATCGTTGAAGGAATGAAGTGAAAGATTCATTCTTCCCTTGTTTTAGAGCGTATAGTTCTTTGAGACTAACATCCATTGCAATGTTACCTGCGTAGTTCTTAATGAATGCACTTGTAATCTCTTGGAATGTTCTAATGCCTATAGGTAAGCGAGAGAACCATTCTATAGCGGGACCCGCCAAGCTTCTAGGAAATAGCCGCATCAGATACGTATCGTCATATGCGACTTCCATGCAATGAACCTGGAATTCCCTGATGTGATCTTCAGGATTTCCTGTCCCTCGATATTTGTCAAATTTGGGGATTTCAAATCCCTTAGGGAATGGTTTCATTTCTAAGCTCCTATCAAATGGATAGGGAGACAAGTTGCTTTGTGTTTTGGTTGTTCGCCCTGATTGAAGATCGAGTACTTGTTGCGAGAGCAACTTGAGTTGTGTCATCATATCATTCTGAGGATCAGGGGGTGGGATGAATGTGTTTTGGGGTGTTGCAATCATGGTTTGGATGGATGGGTTGGTAGGTGCATTGTTCAATGGTATCGGTATGTTGTGGCGGGCGAAGTATGCTTCTACTTGCTTTTGGATGAACAATGCTTGTTGTTGCTCTTGTTGTTGTTGCGCTAGGATTTTTGCTTGTTGTTGTGCTTGTTGTTGTTCCAACAATGCTTGTTGTTCTGCTTGCTGTTGCGCTTGTTGTTGTTCTAACAATGCTTGTTGTTCTGCTTGTTGTTGTTCCCACAACACTTGTTGTTGGGCTGCCAATTCTGCTGCTTCTTGTTGCTCTTGGTATTGCTTTAGTGCTTGCTGATATGCTTGTATTTGTGTTGCTTGTGCAAGAAGTTGTGCTTGAGCTTGCACTTGTTGTGCTTGATATTGAGATTGTGCTTGAGCTTGGGCTTGCGCTTGTGCTGCTTGCGCTTGTAATAAAAGTTGTGCTTGAGCGACTCTTTGTGCTTGCAATGCTTGTGCGGCTTGGGCAGCTTGGTGTTGTTGCTGTTGCAATAAAGCTTTGGCTTGTTGTGCTTGTTGCGCTTGTAATGCGGCTTATGCAGCTTTGGCAGCTTGCACAACTTGGGCAGCTTGTTGCATGGCTTTTTGTTTCTGCACTTGTTGGTATCCTCTTTGAAAAGCGGCTTGTAATGTTGCGTCGAATTGGTTTGATGTGGTGAACGTTGGTGGTGGTGGAGGTGGTGGTGGATTTGGAATGGTGGTAGATGATGATATTGTGTTGATTATTTGGTTGGTGGATGGTGTTGTCGTGTTGATTACGTGATTGGTGGATGGTGTTGTTGATGTGGTAAGTGGCATCGTTGATGTGATTGGCCCTTGAGAGACCATGCTTTGTAATGTTTTGGGGGTGTTTGATGATGTTGCCATTGCTTGTGTGTTTTTCGTTTGTTGTTTTGATGTCAACAATAATTTTTGAGCATTTGGCAAGATGTTTTGATTGATGGTTGGGATGTATGTTTGATTGATACTTGGTAGGGGAGGAAGCCCTAGACCAAGGAGTGGTGTAGATGATAATGGTGATGGTGGGAGAGGTGGAAATGTAAGGGGGGTGAATCCTTGCGAGAGTGTTGTGGTGTTGAAAATGCCCCCTGGTCCGAATATGTCTCCCTCCTCTTGTGAATTTGTGAGGAGAGGTGTTTTTGGTGCTCCGTGAAAAGATGTTGATGATGGGGCATAATGTAAAGTGAGAGGAACATTTTGGTGTAATGGATTATGGAGGATGTTTTGTTCCATTATGGTGTTTGTGTCCAAGTTTTGGTTATTTACAAGGGGATGTGATTGAAGTTCATTGAGGAATGTGTTTCCCTTGTTAACGTTGGGTTGAGTTGGAGAAAATGATGTTGTGATTTGCGGGATATTTTCTATGACGTTTTGAGATGGGGGTGTAGATGAAATGGGGATTGTGGATGAAATTGGTGGAAAAGATGTCTCTACTATAGTGCTCACATCAAAATCTGAAGGCAACTTGGCCCCTTGTTTTGCTAGTTCAAGCATGTACAATGAAGGGTTAAGTCTCATCATGATGTTGATGATTCTATGGTTGTCTGGATTTTGGAGCATTTCTGTCATTTCCTCGCGAGACATTCCAAAAGTAGGGTCTTCTCCTTGGTTTTCTTCTTGTGGGTTTTGTGATGATGTTGGAAGGTTAATTGTGAGATTTCCATCCCCAATGGGATTCATTTCAGGAGTGGTTTGGCTAAGATCACTTGAAGCGGGTGTTTCTTTGTTGGCTTCCATACTCTTCTTGTATTGAGATCTAGTTAGAACCATAAAATGGGGATCAATCTTCGAGAATATGGGAGATGAATCTCTTGATTCCTTGGATTAATCTCTATTTTATGTCCCAAAGTGAAAGTTTTAGGATGCTTTTTAGGATCAAATGTGATGATGATAAGATGGTGATGTTTAAAGATGGATGTTATGGATGTTTTGGCTTTTGATAGATCTTGAATGAAATACTAGGCTTTTTGATTTTTGATTGGTTTGATTTTTGGATTTTGAGATTTTGTCCTTGATCTTGATTTGGATTTTGATTTTGATTTTGAACAAAAAGACCCTAAGATGTTTGATAATGATCTAAAGGATAGTTGTGTTCAAAGGATGATGATTTGGATATGTGTGAGGAGAAGGATGCATCTACCCACACCTACCCAAACAAAATGATTGTTTCACTAAGTATATGGAGAAGGATTCATCTACATACACTAATCTAGCCAAAATGATTTGGATGACTTTGACTAAGGATATGCAAAAGGATGCATTTACACATTCCTAGCCAAAGGGTGTTTTGATAAATGTTTTCAAGGACTTGGTCTCAATGATTTTGGTGTTTGCTTGATTTTGTCATAAAGCCTAGCACTTCAAGGATGATTTCAAGGTTTTTCAAAAGATGATTTGTGAGATGAATTTGATGTTTTGAAAGATGGATGAAAGAGGTTTGATTTGTTTTGATCCTTAGGTGAACCTAAAAAGACATTTTGTTTTCCTAGACCTAGGTATTGAAGAGCATGCATATGCTTCCTAATGACCTTTGTAACCAAGGATTGATTTCATTTGAACTTTCATTTTCAGATTTCTAATCAATGATTTGTGCTTTTAGGATTTGGAGTCTTCAACACACATGAAAGTTCATTTTGCTTATCTTTGTTTAATGTCTTTATTTTACCAAAAACACTCTCTTTGATTAAAGTTTCAAACTAAGATGTCCAATGTCTTAATTTCTTTAAACCCCACAAGATATTTTATGTGGAAATTCAATGAACTTAAGGCAAGGGTTTTCCTATTATTTACTCAAGAAGACAAATTGAGGTATAATCCAATGCTTAGAACCTCTACTGACGAATCCCCGTGGAAAGCATAACATATGGATTGAGTCAATGATATTTGTCTTCAAGAGGGTTTGAAATTTTGAGAATCATGTTGAATGTTTGTTTGCAAAATGTTTTCGAATACAACACTGTGTTTTCAAACGAAAAACAAGTACAAGCCCTATGGATGTGTAAGACAATATTTGGATTTCCCACTTGGACAAGTCCAGTGCAGCTTATCTCTAGTGGATGGTTAGATGCTTGACCCCACTCTCCCCTCCACGGCTCATTAACGTCAATCGGGCAGCCTAAGCATCAACACCCATGAAACTCTCATGGCATGCTTTCCATCTCTACTAGAAGACCGTAAGAGTGTGGGGTGGCGAATGACCGTTCTTGCACCAACAAATAGATTAAGGATTTTGGAAAATTCTAGCACATGGGTTCTAGTAAGGACTTTCCGCTTGTGGAGATTGACCCAACGCAAGAGTCCCCTTCGGATCCATCTTGTCGGTCAACCGCTGATATTGGCGTTTTCTTCCAATATCCACATTTATATCCCTTGGAAATACTCTTGGCTTTAGAGTGTTACCGGTTGAGCTCCCTTGGGTGAATTACTTTTCCCACAAGGCAGGCCCTCTAAGATAAACAAAAGCAGCAAAGACACAATTAAACTCGATCGATCTTTGATGGCACAAAGAAAGAGAATGCGGAAAATGCCCTACTCACACTCGCACAAGATGTTCAATTTTAACCCAAATCGAAGTGTTTCAAAGCAATAAAATGTACTTTGAGTGTTTCTCTTGCACCCTAGATCGCAAGCAAAAGGGAGAGGATACGCACTCAAAAGACAAAATCACACAATTCAAGCACTTGTTCGTTTTATAGCCTTCAAAGCAATTGTGAGTTCGTTTTAAGCACCAAAATGAAGTGTGAGTTTTGATTGTTCAATTCTTAACCTCAAAAAAAATCTAGTGAGTTTGTCCTAAGATTCATTTTAAGCCCTTTGCAATGAAAAATCAAATTGTTCGTTTTAGACCCAAATGAGAATTAGTGTTCTAAAGCGAAAAGACAAACAATTTCATAAATAAGTGTTGAACAAACACTTAAAGCGTTAAAAAACACTTTGAGTTTTCAAAAAAAAAAAATTCTCCTCCTTTCGTCTTCGTTTGCTAGCCTCCTCCTTCGCTTTGTACCTTTTCGCCTTCGCTTTTCCTTTATACCTATTAATATCACAAATAAGAGCTACAAATTAAGGCATGTCAATAAAATAAAGATAGCGTTGCATTGGCATTCCTTTATTGAATTATTTTACTCATTTATCTATCCTTTTGTAAAGAACTTAATAATAAAGTAAATAACAAAATAGTTACTCAATAACGAATGCCAATATATTTCTTATCAGCACCTTTTGACAGTCAATATTAAAATATTTCCTCTCTTAATCATGACCGACAATATATAACAATTGTTTTCAAAACAATGGCTTTCAAAATCAATAAGTCAATTTGATATATAAGTCAAATATTAAGTACAAACAGGAGAGTTGGCTGATAAGAATTCTTTGAAAGTTTTCAAACTGATTACAACACAAGAGACAGCCAGTAAGTATAAAAAATAAACTTGATGACATAGGTTTTTTTTTTTTTTATAAGTACCGTGGCACAAAGGTCAGACAAATAAATCAAAGCATTTTAAAATAACATAAGTTGCAGCATAAAAGAGTGAAGCGCCCAACAAATAGGCTGCACCATGAATCAGCTCGCCAACCATACCTGCCTTAAATGCTTTCTTTGACTTCAGAAATATTTCAAATCATTATAGCACTGACAACAGAATTGCAGCATTTATTTCAAGTAAATCAAATAGCATTTAACTCCACTAAGACTTCGATACCAGTTCTGTTGAAGACAAACTATGTGGAACCTTGCAGCCATCCATTTTCACCAAATCCGCCTATGAACGTGCTATCATAAGTGAATATCATAAATGCATGTTACTCAAAGATAACGTATGTCAGATGTATACCTAAAAAGAAATCATAAGTTATTTGATTGTGCTTAGTAAGTCTCCATTCGACATTCAATAATGTGCAGGCAGATTTGATTTATAGGCAGATTTTATTTAAGCTGCAAATTTGATCTCCAGGCAGATTTAGGTAGATTTGATTTACCAACGTACTTCTTTCTCTAGATTTTCCTTTGCCAGGCGTAAAGTTGCCTCCTCTTGGAATGAATGGTCTTTAATACTACCACGAACCATAGTAATTTATGGATGGTTCATGAGGAACATTCACTAAATCATAAAGAACGCGGGAAACTGTCAGATATATTCATTTAAAGCATAAAGAACTTGAACAGCCGAAAAGACAAGTGAAAGTGGCGTTTGAAAGCAAACAAACGATAAGGAAATAACTATGCAGGTATAGACGTGTTTACTGTGACACAGAGAACTAGATAGTTGAGTCTAGTCTATTCCTCCATTTCCAGACTGTCTGAAAGCATAAAGCAAATGTTTCCAGTCGAAATGACAAACCAAGCATGAATTATTGTACGGTAGGTATCCCTCCATAGCAACTGATGATTCCACGCTACAGTCATAGACACGCATTCAGAATGTCATAGCTTTGACTGACACTGTCTTACCAGATCTCTACAATCACACAGCATTGACTAAAACCTATATTATTAATTTTGACAACACCCTACGCATTCCTTTAAAAAGCCTGTTTGCTGAAAGAATCCTAACAAAGAAGACATCATGAAGGTCGCCTGTAATGCAAAAACATCGACAGTTGCTCTGTGTTGTGCTTTTACTGTGAATCATTCCCAACTCAGCGATACACCTCTATATGTGCAATGGCACAACTATAAAAGTTCTGAATTTCAAAGAAACTTGAACATAGTTCTGAATAATCTCATAAAAGAATACGTCATCAACAAATGGTTTCAGTACGTCTATAAGAGGCGAGATTTTCTATGGTTTCCTTGATCTGCTTTCAAGGGGGATTCTGAAAGATTGGAGACTGGTGATGCTGAAAAGGACTTATAGAGAAGGTATACAGATGCTTTTGACAGAATGCCTTAATCAAATGTGGTCTCCTGGAACATAGTAATTGCAGGATATGGGTAAAATGTATTTGTTGAAAAAGGTGTGAGGGACTCTCAGGCATAGGCGTATAGGATGACAGCAAGGACAGTTCAATCCATAAAAACCTATCAATGGAATCATCAAGGACATAGCTCAATCATGCAGAAGATAGAGTATAGCAGTTAAAACAACAAATTAAGAGCCTATCCTCAAAGACATTTCATAAGCTAAAAAGCAGACAGAAAAGGTTGCAGCCAATATTAGGTAAATATAGATAACAACCACGTAATGAAAGCAAATAACAGACCATGTCCATATAATATTTGAACTTTGTTAGATTTCAGTCCAATAACAAAACACAAATATGACAATATTGGGGTTGCTACTAATAAAGAAAGTGTTTGTTGACTTGTGCCCTCCTTCTAGCGCCAAATGTGGTGCATGCTTTTGAAATCTGCAAAAGACTAAGCTTCATACAAGGTTAGTAAATCACAAATTCCTCATGCATGACCCTATGAAATACTTTGCAAATGCTTTAAAAATGCAACAAAGGATGAAATAAAACTAAAAGCATTATAAAAGCAACCACAAATTACCTATTCCATAGTGGATTGGTGTCACATGTGCTAGTGACCCTTTCCCAACCCTTGATCAATAGCTAAAATGATGGAATGCAAATGGAGATGAAGAACAAGATTATTTCTCAAACCAAGAGAGTAACCTTGCATAAAATTGTGGATCCATGAATGAGAATGAAGGCCTCATTTTATAGATTTTCTTGATGATAGATTGGCCAAGATGGTGAATGTGGGACTAAAGATCCTCTAATGAGAAGATGACACTTGTCAAATGGTGAGTGGTCAATGGTTGTGCAAGATTTGGGAAGAGTGCCCATGAGAGGGAGAATTTGAATTCAAATTTGAGAGTAAATGCTAAGTGGGGGACAAGAAAATGAGCAATAAATGCAATGTTGGAGGGACAAATCAACTTGCCTTTGAATTCAAAATTGAGGGAATATTCCCCATAAATGCCATGTTGATGGAAAATCTTGGATTTAATAAATCAATAAATTGATTTATATGTGCAAGTGGCTAGATCTAGATAATGCAAGTGGGATGGGATTAACATTTAATCAGGGTTAGATTAAATAGATGATGATTATGCTGATTTAATGTTGATTAGGTGAGTTGACCTTTAGGATTTAAATATTTGATTTATTTAAATCAGAAAAGGATGAAATATGGATTTAATTAAATAAATGTTTGATCTATTTAATTAAAGTGATGATGTTTGATTTATTAAAAGGCTGATGATAATGTTTATTTGATAAATGACCTTAGGAAATGAGATTATTTAATGAATGGATGAAAGTGATGAATGGGCCTAATGTGAGACCTAATTTGACTGAATCCGATCGAATGCATAATGTTAATTTTGCATGTCTACAGGTGCATTTTCAATAAGGTTATTCAAGAAGGATTCTTGGAAGGATGGACCACTAGTGTCATCCCCTTGTACAAAAGTGGTGACATAAATAACCCATCAAACTATTGCACTATTATGATTAATCCTCTTCTTGAAAAACTTTTTAGAAGTATGATTGAGCGTTGGATTAGCAGTTGGGCTGAAAAAGATGGAAAAAAACAGAAAGACAAGCTGGTTTTAGGCCCAAACATTTCACTATTGATCATGGAGATACCCTTACATTCTTGATTGAAAAAATATGGGATGTTCAAGGTGATGAAGTTTATTACTGCTTTGTAGACTTTAAAAAAGCCTTTGACATGGTTCCACATGATAAGTTATGGAAGAGAACAAAGGAATTAGGAGTTCCACATGTGCTTAGGGTGGCTTTTCATAAGCTCTACAAGTGGGTCAGAGTTAAAATCATAACCAATGTTGGTATGTTGGAATGCTTTAGCAGCGACATTGGTGTCAAGCAAGGTTGTCCGCTCTCCCCAACGTTATTTGGGTTTTACATTGATAAGCTGGAGGAATGGATTGACAAGGTTAGTGGGGAAGGCATTCATTTGGCCAAACTCTATAATAAAATTACTCTTATATGCCGATGATCTCATATTAAGATTTGAGAAAAGGCTCGTGAAACTTGTTGTCAAGAGGTCGAGATACAAGTGAACACAAGCAAAACCAAAATAATGATCTTCTCACTACGAAGAAAAAAATAGCAAATTGACCTTCTCTTCGAAGGAAGATCGTTGGAAACAGTGGATGAGTACAAATACCTTGGGCTTGATTTTGACAACAAACTCAGCTAGGAAACATGTAGAGCAAAAAGAATTCAGGGAAGTTGGAAAGCACTATAATAGATGTAGAAATGTAGAATTATGGGATTGGAAAACTAAAAGAACGTTTTTTGGTTTACTTGTCACTTCGGTGATTCTCTATGGGTGTGAAATTTGGGGCAGCAACATGTCTAATAAAAAATGGAGACAAGTGGAAAGAATCCAAAAACATCTAATTATAAGTAGCCTCAAGCTCAAGACTGCAGTGCTTTGTGAGATTTTATTGGCCGCTCAGATCGATACTTTTCCCTTGGAGGCCTCGGCGATAATCTAGGTATTAAACTACCTGAAGAAAGTCCAAAATATGAAGAATCATCACTAGCTTAAACTAATTGTGAAGGAAGAACTAACTAGAAGAAAGAACACTTGGATGAAAAAGTGGGATGTTGAGATGCATAAATGTCCAAATACAAATGAAAAAGTAAAAAAATATGTGAGAAAAATTTAAGTATGTTATATGGACAAAAAAATAGGGTGTAAAAATATGATTATTATATCAAAGAATTCAATCCCATGAGGGACCATGAAGAAAAACCTATATAGAAACGAATATTAAGTGGAAAGCAAAAATGTTGATAGCTCAATTGTGAACTAATTCGCATCATCTTAGGTGTGAAATGGGCAAGTGGGTGGTTCCTAGAGAGGAGTGGGAAAAAAGAATATGACAATTTTGTAACAAGGGAATGGTGGAGATGAAATGACACTTCATCATGAAATGCTTAGCGTATAAAGACATCCGGGCCAGCTATGAAGACACCGTGCAGATTGATAATTTAAATACCCTATTTGAAGAGTCAAGGTTAGATAAAATTGCAAACTTCATCATCAAAATACACTGCAAGAGGACTGATCTCGAACAAAGTTTACAAACTGTCTAGAGCCTTTATGTGAGAGGCATGTGCTGTCCTTGGATTCCATAGGCTTCTTTGCCCCCCTTGAATGTCATTAAAATATTTTATTCCATTTCATTTCAATGCGGTGTATGATCATCGAACGCCCTGCAAACCGAACTACCACGCCATTGAATGAGCATTCATAATATCCAACCTTTTCTCGCCAATACCCCTCTCTTCCTATGCCTCGGATCGTAGGGAACCCACCAACTCAAAGGACCGTAACTCCATTCATTAAATACTTTGGTAGACAGGATGTTTGATTATTAATTTTCGGCATCTACCACTTTAGTTTGGCGGAAAGCTGTATTGGTTTGAAAACTGACTCCTTCATTTAGGTGAGCTCAGGTTTTCGGCGAGGGAAAGCTCCCTATTTATACAGATAGAGTCCTCCGTCAATTGGTTATTCTGAATAGCTGTAATTCGGCGCAGACAGCAAGATTGGCTGGATTCCACAAGATGAGGATTTTAATCTGTTTGATGGTTCTCATGGTATGTTTTTTCTTATCTTCAAATTTTACGAAGTTTGTAATTTAATTGACTGGAACCATGCAAGATTTCCTTAAGAGTTTTGGCTCTTTGAAACCATGCAAGATTTGCTCATGAGTTTTATCTGTTTTGATTAGCAGTCACTGGTGGCTAGCGAAGCCGTCAGTACGCAGCGTAAAGAAGTATCTCCGAGCTTAATATACTGGCACAAGAAACTGCCTACGACGGCCATTCCAGAATCTCTGAAAGTACTCATCTCAGCTGACGAAGGCGAGGGCGAGGGTGAAGGCGAGGGAGGAGTGAACGTCATCGTAGGGAAGCCTCCGACGAAAGCTGGGGCTCCTCCAACGAAAGCGCCGGCGCCTACGCCTAAAGGCAAGGGAAAGGGCGTCGGAGTGTCTGTGAAACCTCCCGTAAAAGGCAAAGGCGGCGGCGTGTCTGTAGGCACCCCCGGCAAGGGAGTTGGAGTACACGTTGGCACGAAGAGTCCATTCGACTACAATTACGCTGCAGACAACCAAATGCTGGCCGACCCGTCGCTCTCCATGTTTCTGCTGGAGAAAGACTTACACAGCGGAACCAAAGTTTCCTTACGCCTTGTGCAAGAAAACAACCCGAACGCCCAGAAGACCCATTTTATCCCCCGTGATGTGGCGCAACAAATCCCCTTCTCATCCGACAAGATTTCCCTCGCGTTGAAGAAGCTCAACGTAGCGCAAGATTCCGACATGGCTCTGGCAATGAAGGATACCTTACAGGAATGCGAGAGTCCTGCCATTAAAGGCGAAAGCAAATACTGCGCGACGTCGCTGGAGTCCATGATGGACTACAGCACGTCCAGGTTGGGAAGCAGTCGCGTAACTGTGCTGGCGACGAATGTTCCAAAGACGTCAAAATCAGCGAAACAGGAATATACCATCGTGGGGGTGAAATACGTGAGCAAACCGGGGCAGAAGTCGGTGGTGTGCCACAGTGAAAGATATGCGTACGCGGTGTTTTATTGCCACGAGACGCAAGGCACGAGGACTGCACAAGTTTGGGTTAAGGGCGAAGATAGCAGCAGGGCTGAGGCGGTGGCGGTTTGCCACGCGGACACAAGCGCCTGGAACCCCAATCATGTGGCGTTCCAGGTGTTGAATGTGAAGCCTGGTGAGGCTTCACTCTGCCATTTCATTCCTCAGGACCACGTCGTTTGGCTGCCAGCCAACTAAAACACGCCTCTTGTTCAAGCGTGCATTTTATATATACTCTATAGATCTGTGTGTTATTTGCAGCGTCGGTACCTTAGTATCAGGACGTGTTTATTCTGTTGTGAGGAGCAGTAGCTCTCTTCTACTATGTCATTTATCGTTGTCGCATTTGTATAATAAATAAAGTTGTTATATTACTTAAAGATTGTAGATAATTTGGTGAGCTGATAGTATGCGTTTTAATGGACTTTGAATATGCACACCAAATTCTCTGAACTGATTCTGCACTTTACATGGTTAAAAATGTCAGCCGCTTCAGTGGCCGACATTTAAATTATCTCTGTGGTGGTCTGAATTCTGAAGCCCAGTTCTCAGCTTTTGTGTCCTTGACCGTACGGCCATTAAATTTGATAGATTTATATCGCAAGAGTCAAGCACTACCTGTTTCGTCAAAAACTGCATCGCATGGAGGAGAAATTCTGTGAAAAGCCTTAAAAAATAAATTAAAATGTTATGGCGCTGTGGTTGTATGAACATATGTTGTCCAAAGTTCCTCCCATAAGTCATCTTAGTATTAGTATGCAATTTTCTTAATAATTGAATTAAATAATTTTATTTTGATTGACGCAATGCTGAAAAAGAAAAGAAAAGAAAGATGGCAGCCAAGAGATTGTCAACAAGAATAATATGATCTGTCAAGATAAATTTGTCGGAACAAAATAGAAAATAATCTACATAGGATTATATAAGTATCGGTATTTCAATTTTTTAAACATATAGATTATAATATAATAAATAAGTATAGATTTAAATTAGAAGTCATCTTTACATTAAGTTGTTATAAGTAGAAGACTTTGAGTCTTTGTCACAAGTAGAGGAAATGAGTCCATCAAAGGCACTCATGTGATTAAACCTAGTTCAATCCGTCTTTACATTAAGTTGTTATAAGTAGAAGACTTTGAGTCTTTGTCACAAATAGAGGAAATGAGTCCATCAAAGGCACTCATGTGATTAAACCTAGCTCAATTACGTCTCTTAAAGTTTGAATCTTGGAGGATGGCATGATTAAAGAACATACCATTATCCTCACTAATTGTACTTAATTATTTGAATAGTAACCTTTGAACTAGAATTTAATATTGAGGTTGTGTTTGTTATGAAAATTTATGTAGCATAAAAGATAGACCATCAAATTTAATTTTGTTAGAATTTTGCTATTATAAATATTAGCTAGTTGATCAATCAAAGGTAAATTTTTGTCAATAAAAATAGGACATCTATTTGTTTTTTTTTTCCTTTTTTTTAAAGGGCGAGGGATTTGGGGAAGGGGGTTGGGATGAAGGATTTTTTTAAAAAAATATTTGACTATTAAACCAAATGATACTTGAAGTAGAGTGTTGGAGTTGCTTCTTTTTTGGTTGTTTGGAGCGAGGGACATGGGGAAGGGGGTTTGGATGAAGTATAGATTTTTAAATGTTTGATTGTTAAACCAAATGACATCTAAAGTAGAGTGTTGGAGCTGCTATTTTTTTGTTGTCATAAGGTTTTTATATCAAACCCCCAAAACGACATTTAGCCACTTGATACAAGAGCATAGGCCTTAGACTAAAAAATCTTGAGAGCTAAGGACTAAGAGGTATCCATTTCATCAAAGTGGTTTTGGGCACAATCTCAACTCCATCCTTATGATGTCAAGGCCTTCTACTCAACAAGACTCTATTCTAGATGGGCTCATTCAAAATCATTCAACTTCACTAATAGATGAAGAGCCCATTGAATATAAGCTTTGGAAGACCCAAATTGGGGTTAGCTCACTCAATCTCAGCTACCACTTTAGGTAGCCCAAGTTGTGGGTTCAACTCTTGATTTGCCCATAGTGTGGATGAGGGTTCATTGCACATTGCTTGAGAGGTTATAGGGTGGGCTTGCCTTGTAAAGAGCTAAGCTCCAAATCATTGGGTTAAACTCTCAATTTCTCTTGGTAAAATATTTTTTTTTGAAACTTTTGAATCCACTATCTCTATTATTTAATTTTTCATTTTTTAGTATTCCCCAAGAACGCATAAAACCCCCAATTTTGAGAGTAGGACATTTCAACTACACTAATATGAGAATAAAATAATTTTTAAAACCCAGTTGTTGAGAGTATGATGTTTCAATGTCATGGCAATAAGAGAAAAATATCCTTCAATAAGGGAGAGGAACCGTTAATAGGTTGAGTCTTATTGTTGGAAGGGTAATTTTCATTATGTAATTTAATTTTTGAAAAAGATATTTATATTTTGTTAATATTCATGTCATATCAAGATAGACTCATCACCATATGTTTATTGTATGAGAAGCCTAAATGTACACTTAAAACTTGTCAACATCAAGTAAAATAATTATGAATTCACTTATTAACAAGACTTGTATTGCAACTAGTTTTCCACTATATTATGTATGAAAATTATAATTTAGTTTAGTTTTGTGTTAATATTTGGTTAAGCTATAAATAAAGGAGTTGTTAAACTTGCATGATTTTGAGTGATTGCTTTAATAGAGTGCACATTTGAAAAATGAGTTTTAGAGAAGCATTTATAGATACCTACATTTGAAAAATGTATTGTAGTGTTAGAAGTCACATTATGGGAAGTGATTTGTTATCTGTGAAATATTTTGTAATTTGTCTACATTTGACTTGTATACAAGTCAAACTTGAACAAGAAAAAAAATTGTTGTCAGCACAACATGCTCTAGTTCTATCGAGTGAGGGACGCTTTTTTGAATTCGCATGATCTGTGCTTTGATTTTCTCTTTTGGTCAGTGGCCCTTTTACATTCTAAGTATAGTTAAGGATGTCCATTATTTGTGATGTTGATGAATTTTAGGTTCAATTTGATTAAGGACCCATTGTTTATGTCGATAAATTATTTTGCGATCAAACTCTATAAAGATTAAGGATTTACATTCACTTTGTTTTGGTTTGATATTGATGGCTTCTTCTTTGTTTTTGCTCACACTTTAGTTTAGCATCCTTTTTCCCTTTTGTTTAGTGTTAATGTTGAACACTATAACTTAACAACTCTATGCTCTTTTCATTATGTTATTGTGTTGACCTAGTATCATTGGTCCATAAGCTTGTAAGTGATCAAATTATAACGTAATACTGATTGGCTATGGGTATTGCCTTCATTGGTCTTTATATGCATTTTTTGTCCCATGTGAGTTAGATGCATGTCATAGTTCATATTTTTCCTCAACCCAACATGTGGGTGAGCCACCCTCTACTTTGCCTCATGCCCAACTCCTCAATGTCACATATCTTTAAAACAAAATAGATCTCTAACATTGAAAGTACTTGGGGTTTAACCAAGTAAAAGTGTTATGTTGGGAAATATGTGTTGTTCACCATCCATAGTGCTTATAATGTAAAATTAATATTGATTTGTGATGCACATAGGGAATTTAGGGATGTGTGCATCATTAATGACAACTTTAAGAAAAGGCCCCTAAAAAATCATAAAATCTTGACAATTTTTTCTTTTTTCTTAAATAATATTTTTTATTGGTGAAAATTTGTGTTTTTTGAAAAAGAAAATTATTGACAAATTGATGCACATCACTCAAATTTTGTAAAAAACAACACTTTCTTTTAAAATGTCTCATTTAGAAATCTGTCTCATTTCCCATCCAATGAATGATACATCTCCAAAAAAAAATAACAAAGATGTTATGAGATATTTGTTGTGTCATGTGTGTCATACAAATTAATGTGGCAAGGAGGGCCCATAGCTGCCCCAAATTTAATCCAAACAACTCAATCTCTAGGACCAAATTAATGGATGGTGGATAGTACAGATCTTATCAATAAGGTTTCATTTTAAAGTTGTGCCTTTAGTCACAAGGATCATGACATGGCAATAGGTCTTATGTAAAATCAAAGGGATGTCATGTGCTTCTAATTGTTTAAAATAATTTGCATATATGAAGGAGGTGGGATGGGATAAGAAAATGTTATTAACTCTCATTTCAAACTAAAAGGAAAAATTTAAACCAAAAGTTATGGTGGGCCCATGGGACATGAATGATAAAGATTTTATATATATACCAATAGATTTATTTATTATCTTGTTTTTCATTTTTTACATTTGGTTTTGATTAGTTTCTCTTTCCTTGGGCTCTCAATCTCCATTCCTTTCTTTCTCCTTCTTTTTATAGGGCCTTCATCTATAATCTAATTTATTTTGTTTCTTTTGAGTTGTTGATGAATGTTTAATTACATGAATCAAAAGAGTATGAAAAATAGATTTTAATTTCATAAAAAAAAATCTAAAAAATAAGTTGTTAGCCATAAGTTGCTTGATGAGTCCTAGAATTGTCATGTTTTCCTTGTTTGTGTCTCATACCTTTCATAATATTTTTGATATTTTCAAAGACATTACCCAGACCTTTCCACTTAATTGAAGTATTTAAAGTATTGAGGATGATATATTATATTGATACATGAATGTGTGAATCTATGAATTCCTATAGAATTTAATTGAGTTTTATGTTGATTATGGTTATTAATGATGAAAATATGCCTTTGAAATAAACTAACCCCTATAGCGAAGGATCTATCAACCTGTAGGAAAGGGACTACCAACCCGTAGAAAAAGGATTCATGTTTGTCATAGCCAAAGAGGGTGATCGCTTACAACACGTGCAATTTTTCAAAGTTAATGGAAGTAGTAGTAAGAGATTGTGAACATTATCTATTTATGGATCATTCTATCTTTTTAGTTTATGTTATCATTAGTTTGTAGAGGAAAGAATATGTTTGTAATGATAGTGGTTATGGCTTAATAATTTTTTCCTTGTTGAGCACATCTTTAGTTATAATCGTCTTCCTTAAAATATGTAGAGTCTCGATATGATTCTTACACTCTTATCTCCACTACTATTTTTTATTGTTTGAAATAAGATGTAGTCCTCTTCCTATGTTTTTGGGAGAGTCAACAATTGCTTACAACTTGTTTTCAGTCCATGAATAAGTGAACTCTAATGAGAGGTTAGGAAGCTAGCTAGATTTTTTGTGATTAAGTAGATTGGAATATAAGTACTCTTGATCTAATACTCTGTTATCAGTTTAGATGTTCATATTGCAATAAAGAAGGATATAGTCTTTCCATGAATCTCGAAGTTAAAAGACTTAGAAGAATATTGTGCGATTGCAACAACTCAAGCAAGGCCCACTTGAGGCACTATAATACTCCTTGTATTTTAGCTTACAATAGGATGAATTGTTTCCTTATATTTCCTGGTTTACAGTTATCTTGAATTATTGAATTTAATGATTAATTGTTATTACAATAAGTTGTAGCGTAGTTGAGTTGTCAACTTATTATATTCACAAGAGTAGTTACTCGTAGCAGTTATTATAGTCACCAGAAGAAATTGTTATTCATCTAATTTTTTCTCTAGATAAAGTTATTTCAATCAAGTTGCTTCCAATTATATTTGATTTTGTTACTTTTCTATACATAATTGATTAGGACAATTCAGTGTGATTATTAGTTGCACATATAGTGCCAAAATTGTCCAAAGATTATGATTCCCTAGTTGATAAATTAAATGGAGCACCTCTAGAAAAATGAATTGTTTAATAAGGGTTTGTTGTTGATAAATATTTAATTACATGGCCTGAAAGAATTTATGAAAAAATAGGTTTTAATTTCATCAAAAAATTCTAAAAAATAAGTTGTTAGCCATATTGCTAATGTCAAATTTTCTCTTGTTATTTTCATGGCATTGTTCTTGCAAGTTCTAGGCCCAAGGTTGGGTTTCCAAGCCTAAAACAAAAGCAAAACTGTAGGTTTCAAATTTTAAATATTATGAAATGTGTACTTGCTCCAAAATGCATACCCATTCTAATATGATGTAAATAGAAATGGATACCCATTTCATTTTAAAATGCATGCCCATTTAAAAACCAAAATGGGTATTTGTTGTCACATTAAATTTCACCCTACTAAACTAGGCTCATGATTCTAATGGCACAATGGGAATGATCTCAAGTGTGGGATTTTTGCTATTGAGACTAGATCTCCAAAGGAGGTTGACTTTCTTTCTAACCTAAGTGCAATAGTGTTGGTCCAACCCAACACTAAATTAACTCTAAACTAGTCCTACTACTAATATCATGCAGAAGAAAAAAGGGGGAAATAGGAATGCAAAAAAAAGGGTGGTGATGCACCTAGATTAACTGGTTTTTCTTATTGCCCACTATAACATAAAGAAATGAATAAAATGCCATGAGAACTCACACATGTATCCATTTTATTAGCTCCTAGAGGTGTGTATGAAGGTTAGGGTTTGACAAGTGTTGAGAGGGAAGTTAGTATCCAAATTCAAATCTTAAAAACATATTTAACACATCACACAAGCATGGAAGATAACAAAATATCATTCAAACACAAAGGTAAATAATATTCACATAGAGTGCCAAAAGTGAAAAGAGGTGAAAATCTTGGTGTTCTCAGTGTTTCTAATGTGTTGATTGTTTATGGTTTACTGTTCATTCATCAGATCTGAGATTGAATTAAGCAAAGTTTGAAAAGTTTAAATAATCTGTGACAATTGATTCACCCCCCCTCTTAGTTTTCTATCCTTGTTTTTCCAATAATTAGTATCAAAGTAGGTTCCTCTGAAGAAGTTTAAAAGCTTGAGGTGATTTGAGATGGCATCATACAAGAAGGAAAGTCCTAGATTTGATGGAACAAATTACTCATTGTGGAAATCTAGGATGGAGTGTCATTTGAAGTGTATTGGTGAACCCTTTTGGAAAATTACAAAAATCAATATGCTACTCCTCAGAATGGTCCTTCCACTACTGATGTGATTAAAGAGGCTAAGAACAATGTCATGGCTATGGAAACTTTGTTGAGTGCTCTAATAGATTCATAAATGACAAATGTGTTAGGTCTGAAGATAGCTCATGGGATGTGGATGAAGCTAGAAACTTTGTATGAAGGAGATGTACATGTGAAGATGGCTAAGTTATAGAGCTTGAAAGGCAAGTATGAAAATTTGAAGATGGGTGAAGATGAAAATATTTCTTCTTTTATGCAAAGAGTAAATGAACTAGTGATGCCCGTATTAGATGTGTTGGTGGTACCCTGGATGAGGAAAAATTGTGGCTAAAGTTCTCAGATCATTGCCTCCCTCCTACAAAGCAAAGGCTCATACTATTGAAGAAACCGGATCATTAACGAATGTGACAAGGGATACATTGATTGGTAAACTTGTTTCCTTTGAGTTGAGCGAATTTTTTGAATATATTCCTAAGATTGAAACTGCATTTAAGGCTACTATATCTAGAAGAAACAAGAAAAGATATGATTTGGGAGAGAGTTCTATAAAGACATTCAAGTATGAGGAAGAAATGAAACAACTTGAAGATGAAGAAAGAGAGGTAGAAGAGTTGGAAGCATTGATTGTGAAGAAATAAGGTAGAGGACAAGGTAAGTATAAAGGAAAGTTTCCTATCAAATTTTTTTCTTGCAGTAAAATAGGTCATTATTCTCATTGCTATCATGGAAAATAGTCTTGTGGCTACTGAATCTGCTAAAGTTGACAAAGCTCTTGCAACCCGAATTGAAGAAAAGGATGAGTGGGTCACTGATAATGGATGCTCACATCATATCACTGGTGACAAAAGCAAATTTGTAAGTCTAGAGAAGTATGATGGTGGGGTTGTAAGATTTGGAGATAATAATGCTTGTATGATTCGTGTCAGAGGATCTATTTGTCTTGGTGGTAAGCATAAAACTAATGATGTTCTTTATGTTGAAGGCTTGAAGCACAACCTGTTGAGTATTGGACAGATGGTGGACAAGGGATGTGATCTTTAGTTCAAAGATGGAAGATGCAAGATATATGGAAGTTCTGGAAATGTAATTGCCTCAAGTAAACAGACAAAAGGTAATATTTTTCACCTGAATGCTGCTAGTAAAAGTTGTTTAATTGCTCAAGTAGATGAAAGTTGGTTATGGCATAGAAGGATGTGTCATGTGAATTTTGATAACATTGTCAAAATATGTTCCACTCAAGTAGTAAGAGATCTACCTAAGCTAGTGAAGCCTGCTAGCACAATTTGCAAAGAGTGTCAGATGGGAAAACAAACTAGAGTTTCTTTTGAGAGAAAACAACATCATTCAAATGGATTACTGAAGTTGATGCATACTGATCTATTTGGTCCCTCCAAAGTTACAAGTCTCCATGGTGAAAGGTACTTTATGCTACTTATTGATGATTATTCTAGAATGATATGGGTTGCTTTCTTAAGAGAAAAATGTGAAGCATTAGAAAATCTCAAAAGTTTCAAAGCTATGGAAAAGAATGAGAAAGGTTTGAAAATTAAATGCTTAAGGTTATACAGAGGTGATGAGTTCACCTCCAGGGAGTTTAATTCTTTCTGTGAAGAGCATGGAATTAGAAGATAGTTATCTGCTCCCTAAACCCCTCAACAGAATGGTGTTGCTAAGAGAAAGAACAAAACAATTTTGGATGTTGCTAGAACAATGATGATTGAAGTAAATGTACCTCACATCTACTGGAGTGAAGCAATAAGCACTATTGTGTATACTTTAAACTAGGTAAATGTAAATGGTAATTCTGGTAAGACTCCTTTTGAACTATGGTTTGGTTATAAGCCTACTGTTAAATATTTCAAGATCTTTGGAAGAAAGTGTTATATCAAGAGAGATGACAATGTAGGCAAGTTTGATGCAAGAAGTGATGAAGAAATATTTCTAGGCTACTCTACTAGAAGCAAGACCTACCGGTGCTATAACAGAAGACTGAGAAAAATGGTTGAAAGTGCAAATGTCAAAGTTGATGAGGATTCTACTAGATCATCCAGATATTGTGGATATGATTCAAATAAAGACAATAGAAACAAAGGGAAGAATGTTCAAACAAAAAATCAACTTCAAATTGTGCCATATGTTCTAGTAAGACAACTTCAATTTGTTCTAGTAAATCAAGATAATCAAGAAGCAAAGACAAGTGCAAGTGCAAAAGAAGGAACAAAAGAATCAAAAGTTCGAGAGAATCTTAAAACTCTGAGGTATGTAAAGCTAAATCATTCTAAAAATAAAATTATAGGAGATAATAATAAAGGAGTGCAAAATAGAAGAAAGATTGCAGAAGAGTATTGCCTGATTTCCAAAATTGAACCTAAAGATGTCAATGAAGCTTGCAATGATGAACACTAGATGGAAGCTATGAAGGAAGAATTAATGCAAATTGAAAAGAATAATACATGGATACTTGTTCCTAGACCTAAAGATAAGAATGTGATTGGTACTAAATGGGTCTTTTGAAATAAGCTGAATGAACAAGCTGAAGTGGTCCGGAATAAAGTAAGACTGGTATGTAAAGGGTATTCAAAAATGGAAGGTATTGATTTTGAAGAAACCTTTGCCCATGTTCCTAGAATTGAAGCCATAAAGTTATTTCTTGCTTATGCTACATACAAAAACTATAAAGTCTATCAAATGGATGTGAAGTCAACTTTTTTGAATGGTGGGTTGGAAGAAGAAGTATATATTGAATAGTTGAATGGATTTCAATTGACTGATAAGGAAGACATGGTTTTCTGATTGAAGAAAGCTCTATATGGACTCAAGCAAGCCCCTAGAGCCTGGTATGCTAGAGTAGACAAATACTTATTGAAGCTTGGATTTAGTAAAGGTACTACTGGCAACAACTTATATTTCAAATTGGATCATGATAAAGAATTAATTATTGAGGTATTTTTTGATGACATTATTTTTGGAGGAGATGATAATCTATGTATGAAGTTTGTTGATGAAATGAAGAGTGAATTTGAGACGAGTATGATTGGAGAGATGAAGTTCTTTCTGGGATTGCAAGTTACTCAGTTAGACAAGGGGAACTTCATATCTAAGTCCAAATATGTGAGAGAACTGTTGAAGAAGTTTGGCATGGATGACTCAAAACCTGTTGGTACTCCCATGGTAACCGAATGTAAGTTAACATAGAATGATGATTCTCCTAAGGAAAATCAAACAAGATACAGATCGATGATTGGTGGATTGCTCTATTTAACTCAAACCAGACTAGACATTATGAATGTTGTATGTATGGTTGCTAGATTTTAGGTTGATCCAAAAGAGTCTCATGTGACTGTTGTGAAGAGAATCTTCAGGTATTTGAAAGGAACAGTTGATTTTGGAATTTGGTATCCTAAGGATGATGATCTTACTTTGAATGCATATACTGATGTGGATTGGGCAGGAGATGTAGAAGACAAAAAGAGTACAAGTGGTGGTGCCTTCTTCCTAGGAAAGAAGTTGGTGTCTTGGTTGAGCAAAAAGCAGAATTCCATTTCTCTATCTATTGTTGAGCAGAGTATATTGTTGTTGCAAACAACTGTACTCAGGTGATGTGGATGAAACAGATTCTGAAAGATATTAGAGTAGTATATGATGAACCTATTGTCATATACTGTGACAACTCAAGTGCAATAAACATATCAAAGAATCTGGTGCTATACTCTAAGACCAAGCATATATCAATCAAGTTTCACTTCTTGAGGGAAAAAATGAGTGAGAAAGAAGTTAGACTGGAGTATGTGTCTACCAAAGAACAAATTGCAAATATTTTCACCAAGTTGTTGCCGAAGGATACTTTTGAGTATCTCAGAGGGATGTTAGGGGTGATTACCCCTCCTGATTTGAACTAAAGATGCATTTGCTTGCATCGATCTATGTGCTTCATAAATATTTCCTGATTTGGATTGATGTTTATGTGGCTGCTACTCAGGGGGAGTAGTCAGATGTGCAGATATGTGGTTCAGAGCTTGTATGTGGGAAGATAATGCTTATCTTTTCCATTGATGTTAAAGGGGGAGAAGAGTCATGTGAAAAAATATTGCTTATCTAGAGTAAAAAGTCTTGTGGGGAGAAGATCTTGCAAAAGAAGTCAAGGAAGAAGAGTCAAAATCTAAGGAGGAGTAAGTGTTGATTAAGAGCTGTGTTGATGGTGCTTTTCACATCATGTGTTTCCATCAATGCCAAATGGGAAGATTGTTGGATGTTGTTGTTGTGTTGTTGATATGTGGTTGTAATTGATTAGCATTTGATGTATTGAAGGTTGTATATGTTGAGGATATTAAGAAAATTGTAAAAGAAAGTATTGTAGGTTCCCAGTGGAACTGTGAAGGTCATGAAGGTGTCTTGTTATGTACATTGATGATCAACTATTGTGGACTAAAGGGTTTGTTTTTTATAGTATCTAGTTCATCTACCAGAAGTTTCAAAGGTCCGCGTGAAGATTTGTTTGAGTTATGAAGATTTGTGTTCTGATAGTGTTTATGTGGTCTCTGTTAGTGTTCTTGATTAAATTTGGTATAATTTTGGTAATTCTAGTTGTTATGGATGTTTCTCTATTGTTTCTTGGTGTTCGTGGATGTTTCTAGATTGTGCTCTATCTTTGTTGCACGTCCACATTGATCGGTGTGCTCATTGTTGAAGATTTTTTCTCAATATGTTTGAGTTTTCATGTTCTTGGCTGGCATGATGGTTGTAACGTGTTGTGGATCCTTGGAGATTAAAATTTGAATGTTTGGAGTGCTCGAGGATATTTTTTATGGTCACATCATGATATTAGCCAATGGTGTTTGATCCGCATTGAAAATTCATTTGTAAATTTGGGTTGACATTGAAAATATGTTTCATATTTCTAGCCGACTAGGTTGTTGATGTAATTCCATGTTGCAGATATATAAGAGTGGTTATTTGAGTGAAGTTAGTGTGTGCATAAGATTGAATGTATGCTAGAGAAAGTGTAGATGTGTGAATAATGTTCTAATCATTCGATTGCAGAGGAAAGTGAGAAGAAGGTTATTTGTGCTTAACTAGAATTGTAATTAGGCTTTTGAAGAAGCTATTTTCTCAGTTCACAATCCAAATGGTTTTAATCCAAATCTTTCTTGGGAAGTGAGCCCTCTTGTAATTAAGCAGTGAGCTCTAGGAAATGTGCTTGAATGCATGTGCATTCCCATTATTTTTCATTATACTTTTAACAGGGTATAATCTTGTGGACTAACATCCACCATGGTTTTTCCCCTAACACAGTTTCCACGTAAAAAATATTGGTGTTCTCTGTGTTTTTGATGTGTTGATTATTTATGGTTTACTGTTCATTCATCAGATCTAAGATTGAATTAAGTAAAGTTTGAAAAGTTTAAATAATCTGTGACAACTGATTCACCCCCCCTCTCAGTTATCTATCCTTGTTTTGCCAACATAAATGAGGTATGGGAACTTCTCTCATCTTGGATGTGTCATCCAATGTATTAAATGCCATTTTTTTAGCCTTGGAAGCTGCAATTAGATGTTTGAGAGGAGTCATTGAGCATTAATGGTGTTGTCGAGTCAAAAACACACTTCTAGGAGTATCATTAAAGTTTCAAGATCAAGCCTACCATCGAACCAATGAGTAAAGCATTAAATTGTTTGCAACCCCGAAATACCACTTCTTTCAAGAATTGGAAATTGGGCCTACCAAGTGATGCAGGAGCATCCGGCTAAAGGGTGTGTTTTTGTGCTTGCAAGCGATGGAAAAATGATCAAATGATATTGTTATCATAAATTGACAAAACATCATATTTTAATTTCAATTTTATCAATTCAATCATTCGATGTAGTATGAAGATTAATGTATAGATCATTGATAATGTAAATGCATGCTTAGAATTTAAAATGAATCGATCAAAGAAATGAGGAACTGTGGAAGGGATGGAGATGGTAAAAAAATTACAAATGTAGAGATGAAAAGGTGAGGGCAACTCACCATATAGTGTGGGGAAATAAAAAAATTGTTTGGTTAGCATTTGGGGGAGGAATAAGGAGTAGTTCGTGACACATAAAAATAAAAGAAGATACCAAATTTATAAGTGCAAGGGAGTCGTCTAAAAGAGAGAAAGTTTAGAATGAAATAAAAATACAGATTTAAGAGTAGAGGAAGAGGCAACACTAGTCAAAAAGGAAAAATGGAATAGGAACCAACACAAGAAAATGAAATGGTAAGGGTAGAACCAAAACCAGGATACATCGCAACCATATGAGAAGAAATTCATGCCAAATATTAACTCTATGCTAGCTAATTGAAAAGGAAGAGAGTAGGCCACAAGTCTAAAAAAAGATACCAAAACATTGTTGGGAAGGTTGCACCAGGCAAGATATGGGCACATTAATTTGCAGCTTAAGATAATAGAGGAGAGAATCTGCCATAAACATTGTTGTGCACTTGTAAGCTAAAGCCTGGAAGGGGGCACTAAATAAAGTAGGGAGTTTCAGACCATTTGGCTCATCAAGAAATAGTTGCTAGAGGAAAATCAAGGGAAGCTAACACGGTCAGAAATGGTGGAAGACTGCCAGCTTTAAGAGAAGTTATTTGAATGAAAATCAAAGCAGAGGGGTTGCGTGGGTGGAGGCTAAGAGAAGAAGGTGAAGATAAAGCAGAGTAAAGGAGAGAATGGTAAATGTGTAACTTGGAATAAAGAATAAAATTAACAAAATATAATTGGATGCAATTTGTAAATATCATTCCAAATTTGAAATAAGAAATCAAATCCAAAACGTTGAATGGTTTTAAAATTTGGTGTCTCCTCAATTTGAATGTGATTTGAAACTGCTTATATGTGATTAAGTAATTGATCAATAAATTTCATAAAATTTGGAGATAGATTTAATCGACAAATGAAATTGTCGGATTAAATAAATGATTACTTCCAATTTGGGAATTGTTCAAGTGGTGCATATGTAAACAATAAGGGAGTTTTATCGTCTGTGTCAATTGCTATCAGAGCTAGTAGACCCTAAGTGTGTAGAGTATGCACTAGGACCTGTAGATAGAGGAAGTGTGATTGTGAAGAGCTTGTGTGAATTGTTACAGGTGAGAGAAGTCTTGAGTAGTTAGAGCTAGATCCACAAAGAAAAGTGAATTGTAGATTTGGAAGAGGTGATACAAGTTGTGAAATATTACAATAAATGAGATGAAGATATATGTGGAAGCCCGTGATATGGGAGGGTTGGAGACAATATCAAAAGAGGAAAATTTTGAAGATGATAGCAGATATAATTATGTGAATGGACAAGTTGGAAGCTATGTGACATGGGGAGATTGCAAAGGATGAAAAGTTTTGTACCCCTTTGATAGAAGGGGCATGGAAGGAAGAAAATGTGGGGGAAACCCACACAAGTGGAGAAGATGTTAAGTCATAGATTGCAATGATGGCATGTGAGTACAGTGAGTTGTGTGAACTGGAAGAAGGGTGTTTGCAAGCTGAAATAGTGAACACACATGGTCCCAAGTTTGATGATGAGGTTGAGGAGAACAAGGATGAAATGTTGTTGAGAGAAGAGATGAGAAGAATCCAAAGTTATTTGGATGGTGAAGGTAAGAAATAAGTTATAGTTGTGGTTGAAGAAGTAGAAAGAGCATAAATAAATTGTCCTTTGGAGAACACAAAGACGATGGTGGCAATGAATGGTGAAGATGAAGGTGTTGCGGCTGAAAGTGAAAGAGAAAAGATTGCAGCATCAAAGGTAAGGTTTGATTTATGTTATTATGAAATTTGTGTTGGATGGCATCAATTTGAATTTGGAAATGTGGATAAGAAAAGTATGGAGGTGGTAAGGGTTGAGAGGCAACCCAAGAAAAGCCATTATGTTGGGATGGCAAGAAGAGAGGTTGAAAAGGATGCAATTTCTTGGAGGAGGATGGATTGTGGTGGGTTAATTCCCACGAAGGTGGAAGATGAAAGTGGATTTTGGTGGAGGTGGTCGGTTTTTGGTGGGTCAAAACCATGACAAAGGAGAAGGGTGAAGAGATTGTTTGGAGGAGGAGGTTAGTCCTTGGTGTACACAAGTTCACAAGAGGAGAGAAGAATGAAGAATAGAGTTGTTGGTGGAGGATGGAAAATATTTTGGCAAGATGTTGGAAGAAGAGAAAAACAAAATAATTTATAGGTATTGGTTTCAGCATGAGAGCATACTGCAAGTTGTTCACAACTTGGAAGAGTAGTTCTACTACTCAGTTCTGTTTTGTGATCCCATGCTCACAAAATTTTTACTAGGTGTGTCTGATGTAGGAGCATCCATATCAAGGGTGTGTTTTTGTGCTTGCAGGCGATGGTGAAATGATCAAATGACATTGTTGTCATAAATTAACAAAACATTGTATTTTAATTTCAATTTTATCAATTCAATCATTCGATGCAGTCTGAAGATTAATTTATAGATCATTGATAATGTAAATGCATGCTTAGAATTTAAAATGAATCGATCAAAGAAATGAGGAAGTGTGGAAGGGATGGAGATGGTAAAATAATTACAAATGGAGAGATGGAAAGGTGAGGGTGACTCACCATATAGTGTGGGGAAATAAAAAATTGTTTGTTTAGCATTTGAGGGAGGAATAAGGAATAGTTTGTGGCACATAAAAATAAAAGAAGAGACCAAATTTATAAGTGCAGGGGAGTCATGTAAAAGAGAGAAAGTTTAGAATGAAATAAAAATACAGATTTAAGAGTAGAGGAAGAGATAACACCAGTCGAAAAAGAAAAATGGAATAGGAACCAACACAGGAAAATGAAATGGCAAGGATATAACCAAAACTAGAAGGCATCACAACCTTATGAGAAGAAATTCATGCCACATATTATCTCTATGTTGGCTAATTGAAAAGGAAGAGAGTAGGTCGCAAATCTAAAAAAAGAGACCAAAACATTGTTGGGAAGGTTGCACCAGGAAAGATAGGGGCACATTACTTTGCAGCTTAATATAATAGAGGAAAACATCTGCCATAAACATTGTTGCACACTTGTAATCCAAAGCCTAGAAGGGGGCGCTAAATAAAATAGGGAGTTTTAGACCATTTGGCTCACCAAGAAATAGTTGCCAAAGGAAAATCAAGGGAAGCTAATGCAGTCAGGAATGGTGGAAGACTGGCAACTTTAAGAGAAATTATTTGAATGCAAATCCAAGTAGAGGGGTTGTGTAGGTGGAGACTAAGAGAAGAAGGTGAAGATAAAGTAAAGGAAAGGACAGTGGTAAATGTGTAACTTGGAATAAAGAATATAATTAGTAAAATATAATTGGCTACAATTTGTAAATATCATTCCAATGAAATAAGAAATCAAATCCAAAACGTTGAATGGTTTTAAAATTTGGTGTCTCCCCAATTTGAATGTGATTTGAAATTGCTTATATGTAATTAAGTAATTGATCAATAAATTTCATAAAATCTGGAGATAGATTTAATTGACAAATGAAATTTTTGGATTAAAGAAATGATTACTTGCAATTTGGGAATTGTTCAAGTGATGTGTATGTGAATAGTAAGGGAGTTTTATCATCTGTGTTACCAAGTAGATGCTTGTTGGAAATGAAGGGCGTAATATACTGAGAGGGGGTGAATTAGTAGATCAAATCTATTTAAAATTCTTTAACTTCAACACATATACCGGAATATAAAACTTGAATCTTCACTACTACTAATCAAGCATCAATCAAGAGAACACATCCACACAATAAAACACCATATATACGTGAAAACCCAAGATGAGAAAAACCAAAATGAGAATAGTTTATTGGATCTATTGTCCAAATATAGCCTCACAAAGCAAGAATATAACAAGTGAATCTTACAATATAATGTAGGCACCAACCTATAGAAGACACCAATCCCCAATTTATCTATAGGCACCAACCTACTAGAGACACTAATCCCCAATACAAATTAGTACAACAAGTAGAACACCATTCCTACTAGATTGCATAGATAAAGCTTGTGGACCTTCAATTGCAGTCGAATACATATTATACACTTCTAAACTGGCTACATACACTCTTCCACACTCCTTACATGATATTTTGATAATGGTGCACAATTTGAGATGCAACTCTCCTTGAATAACTCTATAGTTGAACACAATTATCTCCTTACATATATTCACCACCTTCACTTCAATTATAATTCACATTATACGTCCATGCAACTAAGGAATATATACATGATATTGTATTAACACTCTTTCATGTCGACCAAGGGTCCAGAAATAACCAGGACAACATAAGGTGTACCAAAATTCAAATTACATGAAATGTCTAACATGTTGATCCTAATTCAACTTTGTTACCACCAAAAGAACATGATATTGTGTGCTTCCATAGGAACCTTAACCAAGTCCTATCTTGACACCACACTAGTATGAATGTCACACACTGCTAGCCATTATTGCACAATCCTTGAACACCAACTGGTTGACAAACATGCACAAAGAACCTTTTGTCACTTCAATCTTTTTGCATCTTAAAACATATCCTCTAGAAACTCAAGTATATGATAGAACATGTATAGACATACTCTTCTCTCAAACCACAGAGCTAAAATCGCCCTCTAAAATAAATGTTGACCATAATTGCATTACCAAAGAAATATCTGCCCTAAAAAAGTGAACTAAACCATTCTAGTACAGCCTTCTAGATAATCACTATCACTATGAATAGATGTAGTGTGATACTACAGACAATCAGGTCAACTTCTTTTATCAATATAGCTAGCAATATATACTAACAACAACACAAAATGATATGACAGTACAATTACCAACACAAAAAGGTATGATAGAACATCTCTTTAAAAGATAGTGACACCTCTTATCATAAACACCTTTGACATCAATGACAACCTTTGTTCAATAGGAATACTCGAGAGAAAATAACCCTTTATCCTATATAGATGAGAAGAGATCTTTGGATATTGGGCTCCAAGGCTATTTCTTACTTTCTACTGAAGAATAAGAAAATGAAGAACCCCAAAATTCCAAACCCCGAAAGATTTCTTCTATCAATAATTGAAAATGTTGCCTATCACTTGCTGAAGGAGAGGAAGAGGGACATCAAATTTCCAAAATTTTAGTGAAAATGTCTAGAAGAATATGGGGTGAAAGGGAGAAGTCGGTATTCAAGTATTAGGAATGACACTTAACACATGTCAAAGAGGAAAGAGCTTAGAGAGAAAACTCAAAATCTGAAAACCAATGAAAGGACTTGGTAAAATTGCAAAGGGGAGATTTCAAGCATCGAGCTTTGGGAGGAATTTCTACCACATACCAAAAGAAATTAAGAAAATAGATCCCTAAAACCTTGAAAAACCTCAAACCTAGGTTTTATACAATGTTTTCTTCATCAAGTGTCGGGCCTCAAGCATATGCTAAATCCCCCTTGCTAGTATCAAATATTTGGGTAGCTAATTTATAAAAAATAATTCATTTGTGTCCCTCATATTGACCCTAGTAGGTTTACAAGTTGTGATGAGACCTCCTTAGCTAGCACAACAACCAAATTTATTGGCTAACAAGATCAAACAATATTTGACTATCCACTTGTTTGATATCACAAAAACACGTGTCACATTATCTATGATCAAGGCAATCAAACCAACCCATTTATCTATTGCATTTGAATATCACATGTGATTGATGTGTTAGGATATTTATTCAAAGGTATCCTACCATTTATACTAGAAGGGAACATAATTTAAATAATATTTATTGCATAGATAGATCATCACGCTTATCCCCACCTATCTACTACAATTGGACTACATTTAATGGTGCCTCTCCTTCATCTACCTTCATGGCCTCAACACCGCCAACTATTTATGATGGCTCATCCATCACTCCTCTTGTATGTCTCCTCTACCTATAGTTAATGGATTTAATATTGGAGGACATATCCTCTACCAATAATCTTTGTATGCATATCACCGATGTACATCATCTCCAATTATAATTCTAACTAGGTAATATACCTCATCATCATTAGTAAATGTGTGGGTGACATATGATCATCTATCTATGTACCCAATCAAGTAAATGTTGAGCATTGATGCCTCTTATATGTTTGAGGATTAAGGGAATGCCCCATAGGATCCTAAATTGTTTAAGGGTGTGCTCATATTAAAACACTTGAGATATGTGATCACCCCCCCCCCCCATAACACCATCAAGATTGTATAATTCTCATCAACTAATGATGATTCTCAAACCATCATTGCATATCTTTTCCTATAAATTACATAGTATATGTCAAGACTAATCTATAAAATACATCTCCATCCAACCAACATCTTTCTCTCCCTCTACTTAATCTTTCAAAAATGCCTCAATAATATGATGGAAAAATTTTTGTAACCTAAAGAATCATTCTTTGTGTTTTCATAAACATGTGTAGATCATCAACATACATTTACTCCATGAATAAAATATTCTATGTTTGCTCCATTTAATGAACCAAGTGAATCAAATTATATGAAATAGAGGAAGCTTTCCCATTTGGAAGAATCAAAATAATGAGTATCAATATCAAAAACTTGCATCCCTTGGATGTTATACCAATTACAATATTTGATAGGGGCACTCTCCCTCAAGCATATCTCGGTCAACTAGTATAATACTAATATGAGACCCTATCCTATTGTTGGCTTGAAAGTAATTTGAAATAAAATATCTCCTCCATATTAGTAGTCTTAGGACCCCATGCATGTCCTCAAGTGTGATGGTTATCTCATCAAGGAGCAAGTGAAATTTGTTAGGGTTAAAATGATACTTCTCCATGAGTAATGTGAGCACCTACACATCATAACCAAGTGGTAACATCTCCCTTATATAACTTATTTACCATTTGCGTGTAAACTAATGTAAGATCTAGATTGTGAAGGTTGCATAGCTGGTGTTTATTAAATTGCTCTTTAATCTCAATCTTAACCAACATCACAAATCAATAGGAAAATTATCATTAATATATATGAAATCAAATATTTGTAATAAAATTTTGAGTTCACTAAATTTTGACAAAGCTAATCATTTTGGTTCATAATTGTAGGTATCAATAAATTCCACATGTCAAATCCATGTATACTAGTTCACACCCCATGGAATGAGGGTCAATTCCATTAATATAGGGTTACATTTATGGATATCAAATATGATTAACGCAAAAATATATCATACACAAGTTTTATGATATTTTGATCATTTTTTGATATGGAAATTTTTTACACAAAATTAAAAATTAGATATATACCACCTTTAAGGGCTCACTTGTATTGATCTAGGTGTGAATTTTTTAAGATGTGTATGAGTATGGCATTTGTGGTGCACCATGGTGACATGTCAAGAGCTCTCTCTAGGGTTGAACATGTAAATCAAATGTTCCTTTCATATTTTTACCCTCCTATATATATTTAGGATATATTTTCCTCTCTTAAATGTTTACCCTAATCACTAACAATTGACACGAAATAATATTACTCATGATTTTAATTATTTCTAATTAAAAATTAATTTTGGTCATACATATGGTCTAGCTAGATTAGGTCAAAGCCGCAATTTTTTCAATTGTAAGTGTCCACTAAATAAAAATGCAACACCACTTTGGGACCAATTTAAAGAAAAATAGAATTATTCAAAAAACTTGATGTTCTCACACCTCCTACTCATGTAAATAATATTTTTAAAATATAAAAATAGCCTTTTATAGATCTATAAATGTAATTTTTTTAAAATATGTTTTTAATAATTTAGTTATTATTTATATTTTCTTCTTATTTTTACTAAAAGTAGTTCATTTATGTTAAAATATAAGGTTGATTGTATTATCAAGAAAAACATAAAATTTATTTTTTATTTATTTTTTAAATATGCACTAAAGAAGAGATTTAATGTTGAGATGATATAATTTTTTCTATTTTAGATAAATAGTTAAGCCAAAAAATGACATCCCATCAAAATAGTGTTTTCAATACACAAATTATAAATTTTATTTAAAAAAATATTCATCAGAATGGGGAGAAAAATAACCCATGCACTAAATATTCTGGCTATAAATTTTTTATTTTTTATTTTTAAAATGTTATATAAAGAATGATGTCCCACTTAGCCTCATTTTCTAGCATTTTATATGCAACTAAATTATAGTGTCAATTTTGCAAAAAATTGCATTCAAATAATTTTTTATTTTTCTATAAAAATACAAACACAAAATACACTAAAAATATATACGTCATTGGTTTACATCATTTCAAAATTTAAAATACATGTCACTTTCTAGTGAATCAAGTTAAATAATTAAATCAAAGATAGTCATTTCTTGTATGCAACTGCGACATAGCTTTAAACTTTCAACCTATGCATTATTACACTATACTTTTTCGAGTATAACATTTATGAGTTGTATGACCACAAGGAACATTACATTCACTAAATATTTTCAAAAGGAGCAATCTCACAATGTTGAAATCCTTTTCCCACTATTCACTTTGTCTACACCGGTTATTTTATTGCCATATTATCAAACTAGGCCACCTTATCACTTAAATCCTCCACATGTCTTCACAGCCACATATTTAGTTGAGACACTTCCTTAGGACCATCCTACATATTACTATTCACATTGTTCACATCCTCTAAGACATGATTAATTGTGCTCACATGACATCCTTAGCAATTCTTGATGGTGTTTCCTTGCCACTAGGGGCATCTCATCCCCTCGCCTTTATATTTTTTCATGCTTATCCCATATTTATTGTTTTACATCACTATTGTGCCTACATGGTGGCTTGTGTTGTTGTCCATCAATATTTATTACATATTCCTAATACAATAATGTATTTGATTTAATATTACATGCTTGATGCACTTTATTGTTACTCCACATGTCTTCACACTCACATATTTAGTTGAGACACTTATTTAGGACCATCCTACATATTACTATTCATATTGTTTACATCCTTTGAGACATGATTAATTATGCTCACATGACATCCTTAGCAATTATTATTGTTGTTTCCTTGTAACTTGGGGCATCTTATCACCTTACCTTTACATGTTTACATTACTCTCATATTTATTATTTTACGTCATTATTGTTCTACATGATGTTTTGTGTTGTTATCCATTAACATTTATTACATGTGCTAATATGGTATTACATTTGATAGTATTACATGCTTGATGCACTTTACATGATAGAACAAAAAAAAACTCCAATTCTTTGTACCCTTTGTATACAATTAATTTTAGGGGCATATTATCACTAATATGTGTTCATGAGTTTAACTGTAATGATATATTTATGATAAATATTATCACTTTCTAGTACTAGATAGAACTTCATTATTGTATCCAAATGGAAAATGTTTCTTCATAGTTGGAGACCATATCATGTTATTTGCATAGTCTAATCCTATTTCACTTGGTCAAAGTCCCTCACACCTTATCCACTTGGTCAAAGTTCTTGGCACCTTATCCACTTGATCAAAGTCCTTTACATTTGTTTACTCATTTATTGCCCTTATCTACTTGACCATAGTCCTTTACATTTGCTTGCATAATTAGAGTTGTACCATTTTCTATAATAGACAAAAAATCTCACCCTGATTCTTTCATTTTTCTATAAAAAGTTTTTAGTAAGTTGTGATTATGCCCATTTTTAATTTTTTGACAAATGTTATGCATAATAGACATGATATTTCTACAATCCATGATAGTGCTTGAATTACTTCTAGCTGTAACTACATATGATTTTTTTTGGCTATACATAGTAATATCTAGAAGCAATTCAAACAAATGTTACACATTGCAACTTGTTCTTTTGTGCTTGCAAATTCTTGATAAAGCACTCATGACAACAAGAGTACACATGATATGCATATCCTTATCATTTGAGTGTGAAAATATATTTAATTTCATGTTGGCTATTTGAGTTTACTTCGGCATGCATTATCATGGTAGCTCACATGCAAGTCAAAGCGAGGGCAAAATGTAATAGTGAAAATCACACACATTCTCTTTTCCTCTTTTTATCTTATGTTTTGGACCCATTGCAACTAGATTTATTGTATGTATTGACTAGTGCATAAGATTGATATCTTATTTGTGTGAAAGTTGAAAAACAATATTTTGTAATCCTAATCTCATCTCAAAGAGTGGTCTTGAACCCCACATTTATCATTTTCCACCTAGTTCAAATTTAAAGTGTGAAATTGCTACTAAAAATAAATCTTGATCCCCCCACATTTATCATTTTCCACCCAGTACGCTGGACCTTCCCAAAAATCCCATCCTAATACTACTTCAACTCAAATGCGATTTTAATTTTAATTTTGATGTTATGGGCCTCCTCTAAATTGAGGAAAGCCTCCAAAAATAGGCGTATGCCGCTTTGAGTGGCCAAGCCACGGTATTCTTTAGTAAAAGGCGAAAGAATAGTTCGCTTTGTCTTCACCACGCGGCTCCGTGAGGTTTGCTCAATGCACACTGGACCATATATATCATCTCCATTCACCTTGCTTTACACAAGGAAACGAATGTGGGACTATAATAACTCAAAAACAAATGGCATTTCTCAAAGCTGCGAGATTGACAGGTACTGGTATACAACGGAGCATGCTCAACATTTCGATTCAATTCAACTCTTCAGAAATGTCTGCGTTTTTCTTCTCTTTACAGAATGCCTCTATTTATAATGGTTAATCAATCCAATTTCTGTGTATTGAAAAGTACTTATGTTTTAGTTCATGCGGGATAGCTCAGACTGAAGATCTGAAGATCTGAAGGTGTGTGACTCTTTACCTATACATATTACAAATCTGTGAAGACTAAATGACTAATTTGGATGTTTAAATGGTTGCTCTTCCATGTATGACTACTTTCTATGGGCAATTTGGAGGCGGATATACTTTCTAATGCGGGTTTACTTTTGGCGGTGGATAGATGGGAACTCAATGAATACTTGGAGGGTTCTATCTTGTCAACTTTTTGCCGTTCTGTGATCAATCATTCATAAGATATTGTCCTCTTTTTCTCCTGTAGTTTTCACTATCGGGCTTTAGGAGGTCTGCTCTTTGATTGCTTATACCATTTATAGTGTGAGGTTTTTATTTCTTGATGTCTGTCACTTTGGTCCTTCATTGCCCAAGTTTTTCCTGGGCTTTTGCTGTTTGCTGCTACCTTTTTACTGGAAGCACCTTTCTCTTTGTAACTTCTTGGCTTTTTTCTTGACATTTTCCTCCCTGCAAAACTTTTCTAGCTTTTACAAAATGTAATATCTTTTTAATCAATTTGATATTATGAAATATTTTCCGGGGGAAAAATCTTGAGTGATCAAATTTATAATATAATGATAAAACGAGGTTTGTCAAATTTTATCGTTGTGTTATTTAGGATTAATATGATATAGCATATTATGAGCAGAGCTTGGTCTAATCTGGTCTATACATAGACATCTATAATCTTAACAAATTTAATGGTGAAGATCTTATAAGGTTCTTTTTGTGTGTGATTGGATGGAATCATTTGTCATCTATCTAATTTTTTTTGTGTTGTTAGAAACATGTGTATGACATTCGATAAAGATGGATTCATGATTTTTGGAATATTGGAGATTTTTATAGAACATTCAGTCATTCCATAGACCGTAAAACATAGTCCAAACTTACCATAAATCTTATAACATGTACTTAATTGATTAGTAGAGTTATATTTGGAGAAACCACCAAGATCATTTTTTTTAATGCATCTATTTACTTAAAATGTAATAAACATGGAATGTGACTCACACTAGACTATCAACCACATAGAAGCTTTTTAAAAACCTTCACTTTTTTATATTATGAATATGTAAGACAACTCACACTAGTCTATCAGTCATATGGAAACTTTTTAAAACCATTCATTTTTTTCTTATGAATCTTTACATTACAATTTGACAATTTTACAAATAACAATATGAATCTCTTCATGTTCATGGCCTTGTCCCTCTATGATAAGTTCAAAAAGTATGAGAGTAACATTCTTAACTTGAGAATTAGCTCTACTATTATAAGGGAATACTCTAAGGCTAATTTTTCCTACCTATCTAGGAGTATATAGAGGTATAAGGTGTCTACACATGTATTTCTCATGACTTTAGAAACTTAACAATTTGCATATTATTAAAAGATGTATAATGTATAATGTATGGATGAGAGCTAAATTAATAGAATTTTATAACTTATGTTTAATTATTTATAAATAATCTATAGGGTTATTACCTTTGTTGAAGTTTAAGATAAAAAACCATTTTCTTCTCGTGGATATTCATTATATTAATACAATAGACACAATTACACTTATATTTATAATTATAACATAGTTTATTAAATATTAAACAAATTTAATGAAATAAATTGTGAGAAAATTATTCTATATTTAAACAGCCATATAATTAATATTCTAAATGCAAACTACACTATGTTGGGAAAAGGTGTCTCAACCTTGCATTGCCAATGTTTGTATTTGTAATAAAACAACCTGTACAAGAGAAAAATGCAATTGGAAATATGTCACAATAATTGATAGTACTTGAGAATTATAAGCCACTTTGAGGGGGAAACCTCCATATATCTAACTGAGAACATAATTTGGGATATGATTATTATGAACTAACCACTAACTCCTATATATACCCTACTTATGCCTTGGATGGCATTCAAGCTAACTTAACCACCTAAATAGGATTATATTAATGAGTATACAACTTAATTAAGAGTTGAGGTAGCCACAAGCCCACTGCTCATAGCCCTATGCATCATTTTTTCTCATGAAACATTATATTACAATTTGATAGTTTTACAAATGACGATGTGAATCTTTTCGTGTGCATGGCCTTGTCCCTCTACGATAAGCTCAAAAAATATGAGAGTATCATTCTTAACTTGATAATCAGCTCTAATGTTATAAGGGAATACTCTAAGGATAACTTTTCCTACTTTTCAAGGAGTATATAGAGGGATAAGGTATCTATACATTCATTTTTCATGAATTTTTAATAACTTTAGCAACTTAACAATTTACATATTATTAGAAGATGTATAGTGTATGGGTGAAACCTCAATTAATAGAAGTTTATAACTTGTTATGTTTAATTATTTATAAATTATTTGTAAGGTTGTTACCTTTGTTGAAGTCTAAGATAAAAACTATAATTTTTTTTGTATTAATAATCGTTGGGACAACAAAAATACAAGGAGAACATTTACAGCATAAAGTTGTTTACAACATACAACTGTTTACATAAACAACAAAACTAAACCCCTCCCATTACAACAAAACCAACCCCTTCCCATTACATATACATCAAATAGTTGAACACATGATCAATAATTATCCAACATCAGTTTAGCTGAAAAAAATACCTTGCTAGGCTGCTGCAAAAAAGGTCCACTTAATTGACAAAAAAGGTCTTTGCGCTAGATGAAGAGTCTCTATGCTAAGCCATTCTGATTTATTCTAGGAGATACCAACCTGTTCGCCAACTGTGCTTCTTTGACCACTTTCTTGTTGAATTCCTTTTGAAAGATTTCTAGTTCCCTGTAAAAAAAACTTCGTTCATGATTGTCCAATCTGCCAAGTGTGCCTCATCCTAGTTTCCCGCAACCTGATTTGCAAGATATCATCTTCTAACAACTTGAGGAACTTGAGCTTGGAGACTTTCACTATCATGATTACCTGCAAAGCAATGTTATATAGGGTGGGTCTTTTGGAAGACTCAGTAAGTGTCCTCAGTTTCCCATTAAATCTTTCCTCATTCTGAACTTTCCAGATGTGCCACAGAATCTCAGTAGATACACAAGACCAAAACAAGAAATGCTCTCTGCCAATTTTATTGTATTTGAGTAAAAGAACTCTATCCAGCCTTACTTTTTCATTGGACCTCCATACATCTAAATTATTGCAGAAAAAATTCCAAAGTTCTTTTGCATACAAACAATCAAAAAATATTTGGTGTATTGATTCTAGAACCTTGCACAATCTGTAGATTTCAATATCATAAGGAGATGCCTTAAAGGGCAACCTGTGAAAGAGCAACAACCATCTAAAGCAAGCCTTCCTTGGATCTATTGTTTTAACCCAGTTATTTGATAAGATTTTAGCCCAATCATTGTTGTTTAGGTTAACATTCCACACCTTGTTCAAGTAGCCAAAGGTCTCGCGTTGTTTGGTGAGTGTGTTGTATATGGTTTTTGCTTTAAGCTTGTTGATGTTATCCCCACTTGACCATTGAAAATCTTTATACTATTTTGCATTGGGATTATAACTTACCGGCCAGTTTATTTCGCTACAAGCTTCCCTTATAATGGAGTATGTCCTCCATTGGGTATCAAACTCATTTTTCAATTAGGCCCATTCTTTTAGCATTTCGTTATGCATAATGTCAAATAAGCTCTTAATGCCTTTGTTGTTCCAATTCTTGGTTGAGAAACCCTGCAGGAGAGCCAGGGGTTTACCATTGTGCTTGAGGTTCCACCAAATGGATCTTTGAGAAGACAAGACACTGCCTTGGGATACCTGAGAGTTGCAGATAAACCTTTTGACCTGTTCCCATGCCTTCCAAATGCTTCTAAACACCACTAAGCCTTCTAGGAGAATAGGATAGGGATACCTAAGGAGGTCACTGAGGGGGAGGCCCTTCCAAGCTCTACCATTTTTGGGTGTTGCCCTTGAGATATTGTTTCTAACTAATATTTTCAAGGGATCATTACCATCTAGGGCCTTGAAAATCCACTTAGTAGCCAATGCTATGCCTTGGAATTTTAGATTCTTTAAACCTAACCCCCCTTTTGCTTTGCTTACACAACACCAACTCCACTTGACCGCGTGCCTTTTCCATCAGACCAGAGAAAATAGTGAATCTTTTTTTGGATTTCTTCCACCTAATAAATGCAAAATAACCATACTGAGGCAAAGTATACCTGCTATAAGATGAAAGGATATTTTTGGCATATTTGGATTCTCCCAGCCAATGAGAGATACTACCTATTCCATTTGCCTAATTTTCCTTCTATTTTGTTTTTGATCCAATTCCACATCTCCTTTAAGTTTAGACACACTGCAAAGGGGATCCCTAAATATCTCACCTGCTTATGTGGTCCTCCCCATTGGATACCCAAATTAATTGCCCACTCTGGAGGCCTATCTTGCCATCCTAGGAGAATTGACTTAGATAGGGATATTTTTGCACCTGAAGCTTCACAAAAAATATTGAGATTTTTCATTAGATTGGAGACATTTTCTTCCTCTAGTAAGGGGAACAAAGTTGTATCATCAGCAAATTGGACATTCAAAAGCTCTTCATTGTTGGGGAGTGTTATGCCTCTTACCTTTGGCGAGTGCACATTGGTTCTGAGCGTGCATAATAGAGGGCATTAAAAGCAATCACAAACAAGGATGGGGCTAAAGGACAACCTTGTCTGATTGACCTTTCAAGAGCAATTTCATTTGTGAGGGACCCATTAACATCCACCTAAGCTACAACATCCTTAAACACTTGACTACCATGTTGCAAAAGGTTTGAGGGAATCCAAAGGCTTCCAAGGTTAGTCTGATGAAGGACCACTCAACCCTGTCGTACGCCTTCTCAAAGTCTAACAGTAGCATGTAACAGCCTCCTGGTTAGAGCTTTTTTCCCACTCTAGAGCTTCCTAGTTGGTGATGAGATTCTCCAAGATATATCTACCCTTAACAAAGCCTGTTTGGGTTGGGTTGATAAGCTTGGGCAACACTTTAACCAATCTTCTAGCCAAGATTTTTGCTAGAATTTTGTAAGAGACATTCAGTAGGGTTATAGGTCTCCAATTTTTTAGTTGAGTCTTGTCACCTTCTTTGGGGAGTAACTTTATGATGCCCTTGTTAATGTTACTGCCTAGTAATCCTTTTTCCAGTGTCTCCTTGTATACTAGGAATAGGTCATCCACAATCCATTTTTTAAAGGCTTTGTAAAATTCTGCAGGGAGCCCATCCCCCAAAGACTTGCCATTCTGCAATGAATCAATTGCCTTCTCTATTTCATATTTAGAAATATCACTGCCCAAATTTACCACCTCTTCCCCATCTAATTTCTTGGGAATGACATTCCTAATTATTTCCCTTGAAATAGTGTAGCCACTCCCCCCATCTTCTAACGAGAACATATTGTAAAACATGTAGAAGTGTCTCTTGATTACCTCTTGATCACACACTACCCCTTCATCAACTTGTATCTTCTCTATGTGTTCTTTGAAGTTATTTTCTTTTAGGAAATTGAAGAAAAAAATGATCCTTTGTCACCATTTTCCAACCAACTAAGCCTGGACCTGACTTTGAGAGCCTAGATTTTCTTATTTGGAGTCTCCTTAAAGAATTTTTGGCTATGCAAAGTCTGATACCTAATTCTTCATTCCCGGGATATTTCTGCAGCCCTACTTCTGCTTGTAACAACCCTTCCTGAAGGATGCCTTCTTCTCTCCTACTGTCCAAGGCTTTCTTCTTGCCAATTATCTAGAACATTGTTTTCCACCCTTTAACATTCACATTCCACCTGTCAATAGCACTTACATTTTTGTGCATTCAGTTGTTTATCAAGATAAAAACTATTTTCTTCTAGTGGGTGTTCATTATATTAATATGTAATAGGCACAATTACACTTATATTTATAATTATAATCTAGTTTATTTAATATTTAACAAATTTAACATAATAGGTTGTGAAAAAAAATTATATATTTTAAACAACCATAGCAATAATATTCTAAATAAAAACTACACTATTTGGGGAAAAAGTGTCTCAACCTTGCATTGTCAATGTTTGTATTATTAATAAAACAACCTGTGCAAGAGAAGAATGCAATAGGAAATATGCTGCAATAATTGATAATACTTGAGAATTATAACCCACTTATAATCCTCTTTGTTAAGGCTCTTTATTGGCACATAGGAATTTTTCCCCTTATCTTTAGTTTGGGTCCTCATATGATGAGGCTTCACCATGCAAAATATAATATTTTTGTTGACCAAAACTTGATTGGATGATTTTATCAATTTTTAGCCTCAAAATTAAAATTTCAGAGAGTGTACTTCAAGTTATTTTTCTCAAGATTTACAAAAATGCTTATAAATCCAAAAAATTCAACAAATTGTAGCTAATAGAGCAAATTTGTGAAAAACTATAAAATTTTAATAACTAATTAAAAAATTACTTCAAATGCCTTAGAATTAGGGTTGTGGGTGGTTTTATGGGCCTTTCTTCAACCTTGTATAGTTTAGAAAAAACTTAAATAATTTATAATCTTGGGAGTAAATTTGGTGGAAACCCTAATTTCATAATAACTCCTAATCGATATCATTCATATCATTGCACTTTTATATGACAAATTGTTAAAAATAGAAGCCTTGAGAAGGATATCTCTCGGCTTTTTTATATATATTATTTATAGATTAATATATATATATGCTAGTTTAAAACTCAAGGAAGACATATCCGATAAGAAATATTGTTATTCTTTAATTGAGCAAATGATATGTTATCCCTTGGAATCTAGAATATTTTGAATATATTTATAATTATTAATCTTGTTTTTAGGCATGTGTGCATGCGTATGTATATATATAGACAATCTCATATTTTTTCACATTCAGTTTAGATTGAGAAGATTCTAGTATAAAGTTTATGACTTTACTCGAGTTTTACACAAAGAGAGAGGTTTTTTACATTTAATTAAATAAATAGATGAATGTGATATAAGCTGGTGCAAATTACCAGGCTATTTTATTATTTCAATTTTAGTGTATCAGCTAGTTGTGGTACTATGTTTATAGTTTTTGTGTGAAAGGTCACATGCTTGAGAATGACTTATAATGGTATTTTTCATACTATGTTTATAGTTTCAGTGTGGAAGGTGGCATGCCTAAGAATGAACTATAATGGTCTTTGTCATAGTGTAGCTCGAGCACTCTCATAGGCTCTTTAAATTATAATTTTTTTTTTTTTTAGGTATCGATAATATTAAATTGATGGAGTTGATTCTAAATAAATTACTTCTTAAATGGTTAGACTTTGAATAGATTGTTTTTTCCTAATTTATTATTTTAAGTTAGACTCAAAATAATGAATATTTGATTCATCATTTAATATCACGATTTAATGTATAAATGCATCTTACATGCCTTACTCTTAATGATAGAGTATAATATCCTTAAAAAATGAGCTCCTTCGAGAAGATCCCCTATTTTAATCTTTTAATGTGAACTCAAATTCACAAATATTTGTCTTTTACTTCTATTCATGTATAATTATTTTCACCACAATGAACTTAAACCCACATCCATGCATATCTCCAAAGAACTATTGTGCATGATAAATGGAACTCCATTTCTAGTTTCTTTTGATATTTTCTTCATATGTTTTCCTTTTATCAATATATAAATCTATCTTAATCAATATTATGTTTTAATATTTATATGATAATTTGATAGCAATTTTTTTATTATAGTAGTTCACTTGACTTTTATTCTAAGATATTACATAATCACATAGTATAAAGTAGTTTCAACAAATGTAAAATATAAATAATTATTAACACTAAATGTTAACTTTAAAAAGTAAATTCTAAATATTTTTAGACAAAATTAAGGAAAAAAAAATTATGAGTTTAATTGGTATGTCTACAAACTAATAAGGTAAATATCTAATATGCAAGGTTGTGTCTAGATGCAAGCTCTAAATGAGTTTAACTACGTAAAACCTCGTGTTGTGGCAATCAAACATAAAATTAAAAATATTGACGTATTTTTTAGTTACTACAATATGACATGCATAATACATATAAAATACAAACATAGTAGAATAATTTTTATTGTGATTAAACATGTGGTCTATAATATTTGAGACTATATGATACTTAACAACGTCAAGTTTTCACAATCCATGATAATGAATTGTTAAATTTCTAGATTGAAATTGTGTGCATTTTTTTAACTCAACATTTCAGATCAAACTCCATGATCCATCATCAGGATAAAATGCGTGCAACAAGAGAGAAGAATAGTAGAATGAGATAGTAGACTTAGGAGGATTAATAGGTGAGGGGGTTGAGAGGGTTTGACCAAAATATTAAAATACAATTAATAAACTAAAAGAACAAATAATCCATAGTAATAATATAAGAAAAGAAAGGGGAACTAATGAAATAAATACTAATATTTAATAATAAAAAAGAGAGCAAGGAAACTAAATGAAAAAGAACAAAAAGAAAAATGGAAAGGAAAGTAAATAATCAAGATAATAAAAATATACATGACAAAACAACCAAGAAGAGAGAAATTCAAAAGAAGAATAATAAAAACCAAAATAAAATAATTAGAATCAAAGAAAATATGACAAAAAATCAAAGAACTTAAACTTAAAAAGATTCAATTGTCATTTTTTCTTTCATTCTAATCACTTTATTTTGGTTTTTATTGTTCCTCTTTTGAATTTCTCTCTTCTTGGTTGTTTTTTCATGTATATTTTTATTATCTTGACTATTTTACTTTCTTTTCCATGTTTTCTTTTTGTTCTTCTCATTTAGTTTCCTTGTTCTCTTTTTTATTATTAAATATTAGTGTTTATTTCATTAGTTCCCCTTTTTCTTTATTTTAGTTTATTAATTTTATTTTAATCTTTTGGTCAAATCCTCTCAACCCCCTCACCTATTTGTCCTCCTAAGTCTGTTATCTCATTCTACCATGCTTCTCTCTTGTT
>VDFB02367861.1:0-11741 GCA_007258455.2 Sequoia sempervirens | reverse complement strand
CTCTTGTGCATTGAGAGTGTAAGAATTTAGAAGATAATGATTTTCCTTCTAAATCTGCAAATGAAAATACAATAGAGGACAAATGACATGAAAGTTTGCGATATATGTGGTGATGTTGGCCATAAGAAAATGCTAGTAATTTGTAGTGAGTGCAATGAGGGTGTTGAACATATTTACTACATTCAAACTCTTATTTTCAATGTCTAAGAAGGAGATTAGTTTTGTGATGATTGCAAGATACGCGTAAATGAAAAGGTGTTAAGAAAGTTTCAAGCAAGTGCTATTACCTGCTCAGGTCGTTTAAAGAAGACATCAAATAAATTCTTTTAAAAACTTTCAAACAAATGCATTTGGCAGGTGTATAGTAGTATTTACCAACCAAACCAATATAGATATGGATAGGGGACCATGTAAGGGCATTATTCTATGAGCAATAATGAAGACATCCACAACAAAGATTCAAAAAAACATTGATACCAGTTTCTAAGGCATCCTCTGCAAGGACATGATATGTGAAAAATAACAAATCCTTTGAAAGGGCATAAGAAAATTTCAAGCAAATGCTATTAGCAGGAATAAAACTGAATTCCACGACCTTTACTAGCATCCTTAATAATCCACACTTAACATGGATGTCATAATGTATAGGAATTTGAAAACATAAGCAATAACTTAACATTTTATTTTAATATCCCTTGAAGCTATCCTTTTTAACTTTCCTATGTAGTTGCTGTCATAAATACCACTTTTCAAAATGATTCTTAGTAAATAGAACCATACATAGGCCCTCCTTCTAGCACCATAATTAGCACCCCTAAATCTACAAATGATCAATCTCCAACACTCATTAGTGGGTTTAGTTCATACAAATGCAAATTTATGAACACTCCTATGAAATAACATATCATGCTCCAAAATGTAACAAATAATAAGGATAATCAAAATACATATAAAAGCATGACATGTACCTATTCCATAGTGGATTGGTGTCACTTGTGCAAAGTGAACCTTTCCCAATCCTTGACAAAACTCAAATGATAATATGCCTTGAAGATGGAGTGAAGTGGGAAAAATTAGTTCTCAATTGAAGAGAGTAACTTTGCATAAGATTGTGGATGGATTGATAAAGAATGAGCCTTCTATTTATAGAACCTCAAGTTGAAAGAGTACCCAAAAGAGAGCAATGTGGGATAAAAATTTGGCCAATAAGAAAGAGCCACTTGTCACATTGTGAGTGGTTGAGGAATGTGCAAGTTTTGGTCAATGTGCCAATAAATGAGATTGGTTGGCCTTTTCAAATTCAAATTTGGCTTGCTAGAGGGAGAAAAAGAGACTTAAATTCCAAGTGGGGGACATGTAAGAGGGGAGTTATTTCCATGTTGGCAGGGACAAGTCAACTTGTTTTCAAATTCAAACTTGAGGAATATTCTCCAAAGATGCCTTGTTGAGGGAAAATCAGGAATTATGTGCAAAAGGGAAAAGCTAGAGGATGTGATGGATGATTAGATTAGATTAATCAGGATTAGATAAATTTAGTGGAAGATTAGGTGATTTGACCAATTTGACTTAGATTTAGGGATTTAACTAAATCAAAGGGGGATAAAAGGTGATTTCAGACTTGATTAAATAAATATTTGATTTATTTAACCAAAGAAGATGTTGCTAGGCTTAAATTAAATAAAGTCAATTTATTCAATTTAAATGGATGACCTTAAGAGATTAATCAATTAAACTTGGTTTATTTAATTGATGAGTGAATATGATTATGCATGATGTCAATTTTTTGTGTATATAGATAGGTACCAAATTGGAAATTAGGAGCAAAACTAGAGGTCACTCTAAGCTTGGTGGGTGGCTTAGATTTTGTGACATTCAACCAAATTTACAAAGAACACAATACTGATGTGGACCAACTATCCAAATTGGGAGCAAATGGGATCACACTCAAATAAATAAATAAATGATCTAAGAAACAATAGTGGGTGGATGGGTGTGTGACCCCTCACAACTATCTGTGGGGGGTCCACGACTATTAGGGTGAAAAGGTGGCTAAAGGGACTACTTGTGTGGAAATTTGATGGTGGAAGGGGTATTCCATGTCGTCTTTGAAGGATTGTTTGATTGGGTAGTTCCCATGCTAGTAGTCTAGGTGGATATCTTACAAGGTGTTGGCGTCATATCCTACACAATGAAGCTATTCCTAATTTTATGGCAAGGAAAGGTGATGAAGATTTCCATTTTCATGGAGGATCGACACATAAGTTTTGAGCCCTTTAAATGGATGCAAATCACTCCCTTTGATGCTTAAGTGATGACAAGGCATTATTCCCAAGATGGAATCCAGGTGAATTGTACATGACAGGACTTCACAATGATATCAAGATAGTTGGGGGAAGCACATTAAATATCTTACTTGGGAACATACAATTTTCATCACTTTAGAATTCAAAATACTTGCATTTGGCTAGTAGAAAATGGCTGAAAGTGTGGAAAAAAGGTCTCAGTTCATTGCAAGGATGTCTTCTGAGTCATTGGTGAGCTTGGGTGCTAAAACCCCAATCCATTTGAATTGTGAGCTACAAGAAGTATCATTTTATAGGATTACCAACCAGAGGCTTAGGCACATTCTTCACAATATTGATCACCTCATGGTGTTGGTGGTTAATATGGTGCTAGGGAAAGGTCACTTGGCTCACAATGAGATGTCGTGGGTGAACACAAACATTGTTTCTCAGTTCTTGGAATCATTGCTTCGCATACACATGGCCAAGGTGGAGGAAAGGATGTTGATGCATGAGATATTTAGGGAAGAGTTGCTCGAGGGGTAGATGAAGTTCTTCAAGCAGCAATTCTTGGGGCAGGCATTCCTTTCCCAATAGATTATCCCTTTTTGCTAGAATTGAAAGGTATGCCTTTGGTTTATCAAAAGTGATTGACAATAGTGGTGGTTGGTTTCCTAAAGAAATTCCTAAGGTTGGAGGTTGTGGAGGGTTCCAACTGGATTCAAGAATTCAAAGATTATTCAAAAGAAATTGGGTTTAACTATGTTCATCTCCACATGATTGTAATTGTTAAATGGTGGTCTAGTTTTTGTCATTCTTTGGTGTATTTTGATGGTGCAGTGAAGTGTGTTTTCCTATTGTGAAGCATATAATGGTAATGATGATGTAAAGGTGTAGTCCCTTTGGAAACTTAGTGCAATGATGTATAGTTGTAAAGGGTTAGCTTGGTTTGTTTCTGGAGTTGGGTGTGTCGACCAACCTTCTGGTCATTTTGGAATTTTCGTGACCTAGTGAACATGCTAGAAAATATTTTGTATAGGGTGCTATCAATGTACTCTTTTTTTATAAATTAATACAAAAAATCTACCTTATGTACCAAGGAAAAAATATTTTTTGTCTCATATACTTTTGGAATTATAAGGAATTTGTATAACTTCCTTAATTAAATCACTCCACAAGACCCTAACAAACTAATCTTTAAATAATTTAAACTAATATGTATTGTAAAATAACTAGAGATTATCTACAATATTATTTAAAACCCATCTCATATAAGCATATTGATCATTGGTAAGAGTGGCTTTGGTTTCCTTGAATTCCTTTTTTGTAGAAATAATTTATTAAACATTAAAATTGAGTGTCTTTTAAAGCATGTGACATTTAATAATATAATTAGTAAACAAGTGACTAATAGTACTTGTGGATGTAGATTTTTGTAGAAATTTTCAAGAATTATGTTCTCTTCTTTTTATTGATGAATCATCAAGTGTTATTTGAAATATTGACTCTAAACTCTTTATACAACTGACATCCAAAAACACTATAAAAAAATATTATTTAAACTATAAAATATCATTTTTCTTAAAAAAATAAATAATTTTTTACCACATGTAAAATATTGTGATATTTCTTAAGAATATAAATATTTTGATTTTTGGTCAATACTTAAACAATTGGTATTCAAATGCAACCGATATTGTATTAAAAAATAAAAACTTGTTGAGAGTAGCTACCATGAATACCTAACTAACCAATGGGCCCAATAATTACTCCACAAAATGTTGTGACAATTTTAATGAAGAATATTAAATAATAAATAACTATGCTATTCTATAGTGCACACAATTAGGATATCATTGTTAAAATACCACATTCAATAGGCATCTTAGAAAAATGTTTAGTGTTCATATAATGATTCCAAAGACACTAAAAAGTGATTGTTTAGTGTTCACATAATGATTCCAAAGGAAATAACAAGTGAATATATTATTGTGGGCATTTCTCATCCCATCACATAATTTTTTCACATCGGTGAGTGCTATTAACGAAAAAGTTCCCACTAGTTGACATGTGATATATTCAAAAGGTGGTAATGGTTGGATCTACCATAGTAATGAGAACATAATATCAATCTTTTTTTGGAAGTTGATTGGTTTGAGTTTCAAGCACCCCAATTATTTCACTCAACCTAATATCTGGCTAGTCCCAAAATTTATTTTTATTCCTAGACAAACATAGGTATAGTGTATGCTTTCGATGCCAAAATCATAACTCATTTCATATTATGACACTGCAAATTCACCAACAAGGTATCAAGTGTTCATTTGGAGATCAAAGATAAATAATTGATTGTCAATAATGTGGGGAAATTTGAAATTTCTCAAACCTTGTTTGAAAGTTGGTGAGGCTTCACTTACCAAATAGGATATTCATTCAGGAGACTAAGATTTCTATGGAGATAATTTTTAATTTGACTTCCAAACTTTGGTGGAGAAGTCAATGCTAGTGTATTGGCACTCAAGGTAATGCAGGGGGTGTTGTTTTCTTTTGGAACCCATTAAATAATAGCCCCCTTTAGTGTATTACTAGTAAGTATCACCTTTTGTCTCACATTCAATATATTTGGAGTTTAGCTCCTTTATACCCTTGGATGGTTTCTTGAGATTTTAATTCTTTAATTTTATTTTTGATTTGGAGGAAAAGAGGGGAGGGTTGCAAAGCTTAGAGTCATCGGGTACTCTTATTAGAGAAAGTATTTCTTCCTTAAATCTTATGGGAATTAAGCATAGTATTATGGTGAGTTTACTTGATATAATAGGAGATGTGGTAAGGAATCAATTATAGAGAGGCTTGTTAGGTTCTTGGTTTCTATTTATTGGATTGGTGGTAAATATGCTACCAGTTCTGAGAGGTTAGATTTGGAGGGGCTTTAACCACTAGTCAATTAAGCTCTCAACTTTATTTGCACATGTTGGTAAAATTCCATCTTTTATATTTCAACTTATGTGGTTATGGGAACCACTTATTTAGGATCTTATGGTATATTGGTGGCATCAAATTAGAACTAAATTTTACACAACAATGTATTATTTTTTCAACCAATTTCAATTTATGAAGCAACAGCTCAAGAACTGGAATATGCAGTTTTTTGGAAATATCTTTCATGCCAAAGTTGCTACTTAGGCTAGCTAAGATGATCATGAGATTAGAGAATACGGCCTTTTTGAAGAATCCATAAAGCAAGACTAGATGGCCTTGAAGGCTCTAGAGGAATGGGAATCACAAGAGGAGATCTAATGGAAATAGAAGGACCAAATATAATGGATTCAATAAGGGGATAGAAATACAACTTTATTCTTTAATTCTATTAAGACTAGGAGGTATTGGAATGTTATCTCGGCTCTTTTTTATTCCAAGGGAGATCATTTGGGTTCTCTTTGGTATATTTTTAGATATCCTTCATAGTATTGTGCCTCTGTATTTAGGGAGGGCTCTCCTAGTGTATACGAAGAGGAAAACCATATTCTAGCATTCATTCCTTCTCTTGTTTTTTGGAAATGAATGAGCACCTTACGAGACCTATATCCCTAGATGAAATGGAGTGAATCATTTTTTAGATGAAGAAACAAAAACCTTTGGTCCTTATGGGTTTTTAAAAGAATTCTAGGAAATTATAAATTTGATTTATTGGAGGTGGTTCAAGAAACTCAAAGGAAGAAATAGATGTTGAGGGCCATGAACTCTACTTTTCTTTCTCTTATTCCTAAATATTAAGAGGTTGATAGGTTGAGTCTATTTAGACCCATATCTATATGTAATGTGATTTTCAAGGTAATTTCTAAGATTATTATGGAAAGGATGAAGTGGTGAATTAGAAGGATCTTCTCTTAAGAACAAGGAGGTTTTGTGGTTAATAGGAAAATCTTGGATGGAGTGGTCATTGCATTTTAGACCATACACTCCATGGTAGATTCAAACAATAAAGCTATTTTTATTAAACTAGACATGGCTAGGGCCTATGATAGGTTCAAATGGTGTTTCCTTTGAAAGGTTCTCAGTGCTTTTGGTTTTGATGAGGAGTGGGTCAAGTGGGTGATGATATTTGTTAATTCCACTTCTTTATTTGTGCTTGTTAATGGTGAGATTTTCATCTTGTTTGGTGCATCTAAAGGTCTTTGGTAAAGTGATCATCCATCTGCCTGCTTGTTTATTATTTTTCCAGAAGGTCTAAGGAGAGTAATTAAGAGTCATATTAATCAATGCTCTATCCAAGGGTAGAGTTGGGCCAATGGCTTAGCTTCATATACACATTTATAGTTTGCTAATGTTACTACTTTGATGGGTGTGACTAAAATTAGAGATTCTACTAATTTTCATCAAGTGTTGGACATATATCTTATAGAAGTCCAACATATCAATGAAGGTAAATCCTCTATTTATTTCTTCAACACCCCATGCTTATTTAGGAATGAATTACTCATATTCTTAGATTCTTGATTGACAATATTCCTATTATCTTTCAAGTGGCACACCTCTCTTTGTTGGAACCATTTCTATGGGTTCTTGGAAAAGTATTCTAGATAATTTTTAGGTTAAAATACATCACTAGACCATATATGGTTGTCCTTTGTGGGATGAGTGTTTCTTTTAAAGTCTACAATTTAGGTTCTTCCTAATTAAAAGTGTATTCTTTAGGTGGCCACTCCTAGTTTTAATAGGCATATTTATTCTCTTACAAGATAATTCTTATGAGCTATTAGTTTGGCTTCTTGAAGTGGATTCTTGATTAGAATAGGTGCCTCACTTTGGAAAAATGTTTGAAATAATTTTTTTTGGCCTAAGTCTAACTTCTTTTTGTGGATTCTTGATTAGAATAGGTGCCTCACTTTGGATAACCTTTGAAAGCATGGTTTTCAAGGACCATTTGTATGTATTCTTTGTGGTAATAGTGAAGAAGACTCATCCCATTTATTTTTACAATGCTCATTTTGCAAGGCCATATGGAACCTATGTTGGAGTATCTAGAGGAAAGGTTGTGTTCATGCTTCTTTTGTGATTGAATTCTAGAGAAGCCTTGGGAGGAATTTGATATGGGATTCATTTCTTCAAGATGTGTGGAATATTGATTGCTCTTTTATTCTCTCACAAATATGGCTCAAATGGAATCCTAGGATGTTTTAGGGAAGTAAGTTGATGATTCAAAAAGTATGCTAGAGGGTTGTTGCCATGGTTCAAGATATTGTGCATGATAAATGTGAAGTATCCCTCCTTTTCCAGGAGAAGCGGGGTGAACAGACAATGAAGAGTTTAAGTTTGCAAGGCCTAGTGTCAAGATCCCCTTGTGTCAGAAGGTACCACTAATCCATAAAATAAAAATGAGATAGAAGGTCAATGGTCCCCTCCTTGAGCTGATATTTAAAGATTAATACAAATGGTTCTTCTAGAGGAAATCTTGGGAATACTAGGATTGGTGGAGTTGGAAGGGATAGCTTTGATAAGGTCATTGAACCTTATTCTACATTTATAAGGGGTGACAAAACTAATAACCTCATGGAAGGAATGATTATTCTTTATACTATTGAAAGATCTTTTTCTCTTGGTTGACATAAGATCATTTGTGAGTTAGGTTCTCAAATCTTAGTTAATATGTTGAATGAGTAGAAGTTGGATGGATTTAACTAGCATCTTTCCTTTGTGGCTAGATAGATTCTTAGATTGAGTTCCATGTTAGGTTTTATCTCCTTTACTCATATCCCATGAGGAATAGGGTTGCTAATTATTTGGCCAAATGGGCTTCTTGAGAATGTAGAAATTGGTAGATTAGAAGTTGGGAGAAATTATCCTAGGATTATTCCTAAGGACTAGATAGGATGATTATTTAGGATATGGTCAGATGATGTTATTTAGTTGGCTAGAGTCTTTGGGGGTTTTTGCTCACTCTGTGGATGGTTGATGGTTCTAGATTTTTTTCTATTGCTTTGGGTACCTTTCATGGACTAGAATTTATTTGTATGATTGGTTACTATTGATTCAATAAATTTTTACCCTTTTATTAAAAAAATAGTAGGGTTAAAAACTATTAATATCTTTAATATTTCAATTTTAAAATTTTAATTTATTTTTTCACTTGAAAAAATAAAATGCAATTATTCCTCCTTGTGGAAGCCCTCCTTTTATTTTATGTTTTTCAAATCTTTTATTTATGAGTAAAATAATATTATAATTTAATATCTCTTTTTTGAAGTATTTATTTTTTCAATAAATTCATTTATATTTAACATTGCTAATAATATATTATTATTAACATAATAGTAAATCATTATATATTATTAATAATAATATATTTATATATTAAATAATAATATAAATGTCAACTACTATATTAATAAAAATAATAATACATATTAATTATTTATATATTAATTTATATAATGATATATAATTATTAATAGTAATATATGAGATTCATTGAATGGTACGATGGTTAAGTTGTGACATTGCTGTTGTGGCCACCAAGGCTCAAGTTTCTGCTAGACTATTCAGATGACATGCACTATTCCTTCTCTAATGCAGTTTGCTTATAGCTTTATATTAATAATAATCTATTACTATACTATATGTAAATATATTATTATTATTTATGATATAAAATATTATTATTATATTATAATAAGTAATATATTATTTATTTATTTATAAGTAAGGAAGGACTCAGGGGAAACTCCCATTGTATTACATGAAAAAAGAGAGGTACATTAGTTTGCACAAAGCTGGGCTTTTCAAGCCTCTAGATAGATTAGACTATTGGCTAGATCGTTGAATCTTATAGATTGTTTGTGATACCTTGGAATTCCTACTGCTCTAAACATGCAAAATAACTAAGAAACATGAATAATAAAACACCAAGGACACCTCAAGATTAGCCAAAAGAGTGGTTCAACGAAAAGGAATGCAAATAAAATGAAACACAAATATTTTTACCTCCCTTGTTGTTGATACCTCTTTGATTGGCCCTTGCTTGGATTGGTTGTGTGCTCCTTAGATGATTGATTGAATGACTAAAATGCAAGCTTCAATATGCAAAATGATGAACAAAGATGGTTGAATGATTGAAAAAGGCTTGAGGATTCAAATGGACAGCATGTAGTTATGAGAGTGCAAAAGTGTTGAGAATGCAAAATGACAGCATAAGGGTGCAAGATAGCTAAGTGTTGTGTAGGAAATGGGCAGCATGTAGTTGCTTCAATCTAAAGTGTTGTGGAAATGCCCTTGAGGAGGGGGTATTTATAGAGAATTTGAATTCTCTAGAGAATTCAAGGGTCAAGATTGATCCAACAAGGTCCAAGATGAAGGGCTATGGTGGGTTGAGAACCCACAAGCCCTCACATCTTGACATGTGGAGGGTGAAGTGGCCAAGGGAGATGAGATGGAAATGAGTTGTCAAAAAGGTACATGAGGTGGAAAAGGACATGCACCTTGGGGGATGAGAGAATTTCCACAAAAAGGGATTTCTTGTCCCCAAGTGGGAGTGAAAGGGACTTTTGAGGAATTTTAGAATTCCTCAAAAATCTACATGGGAAAAAGAAAGGTGGTTGGGAGGATAAATGTGAATTAAAAATTCACATTCATAAGATGATCTAGAGGATAAAAGGTGGGTTCTAAAAAGGTGGGACTTGGTCACATGTGGAGATTGTGACAAGTCCAAGGTTGGTCACATGTGGTGATTGTGACAAGTCCAAGGTTCTAGAAGCCTTGGAAGGATGGAATGTGAATTAAAAATTCATATATAAAGGAGGGGAATCTAGGACAAATAAAAAGGAATTAAAAATTCCTTGGAGAATGATTAGGTTTAATTAATTTATAATTAGAGGATAATTAGGGGCTAATTAGGATTAAAAGCCAACTTGCAAAAGTTGGAGGATGTGACACATCCCAATCAAGGATTAGGCATGTGCACATCCTTATTGAAGAAATTAGGAGATGGATTAGGATTAGATGAAAATGACATGTGAGGAGTTAAATAAATGTAATATTTATTTAATTTATTTGATGAAAAGAAGATTAATGAGGGTAAGGTATTTAGTTATTAATTAAATACCTTAGGGATTTGGTAGAATTAAAAGACATACCTCAAATAATAGTAATATTACTTAATAACTCTGATAAGAGGATGTTTAGATCTAAAATGATAAATTTGATAAATTAAGTGTCCAAATTTGGATGTCTGGTTGTTTTTCCCTTGGAGATGGTGTTAAGTAGCATCATTTCAGCAATATTAAAATATAGAACCTTAGAAGAAGATGGTTAGATTGAACGAGTTCCAATCATCCAAAAGGAGTGACTAGAAGGGAAAAAAGAAGATGATGAAAATTAGGGATGAAGGATGCCCCCTCGAGAGGACATGCGGGTTGAAGAGAACACGTGTGTGCTCTCGAAATAGATGATGTGATGCAAGGGGAGATGAGGAAGATGATGCAAGGTGATGGGGAAGAGAGTAAGAGAACCGATAGGAGATGGATGGAGCACAAATGGATTTCAAAAGGTGATGTTGCCCCAGTCAAGGTACAAGCCAAAATGGGTTGAGGATGGATGGAGTGTTGTCAATGACGGATTGAAGGATCCCGAAACAACACGAGGATAGGGAAGGATACATCCCACTAAGTGGTATTGATGAGGGAAGGATACATACCAAAACACCACTAAAAGATAGGGAAGAATACCTCCCGATGATGATGAAAGTGTTGTTGATGAGGGAAGGATACATCCCAAAACAACACCGAAGGGATAGGGAATAATAATAATGGATGATGATGATAATGGGGGGTCAAGGCTAGTAACAAGACTGGGGACAAGACCAAGGATATGATTAGATGATTCGGGCTAAGTGGAATGGATGGGGGTTGGATAGAGATGTGAGATAAGGATGAAGGATGAATGGATGGGGGGATACATACAAGAGGATGAAATGGAAAATGAAATACAATCCTAATGCAATTTACCATCTTTGGAGCACTGATTTTTGCTATAGCATAAGACACAAGACACCAGGGTATGAAGAACCAAGGCGAATTAGTGTCTAATGCACAAAACAAACACAACAGACAAGAAGGTTACCCCAACACCCTAAAGTCACAAAGACCTTGGTCGAGCCAGGTATTGAGATAACCATAAGCACAAAAGGATGCCCCAGCATAACACAAGACCTCGAAGATCTTGGTGGGTACTATGTGGGACAACCAAGAAGACACAAATAGACATAAAAAGATCAAGATATGCCCCTATGTTGACCAATCAAAACACACCACAATATGATGGATTATGGCAGTCTTGACAAGTGATGATAGGGAGCTCAAATGATAAACAAAATCCAAAAGTATCAAAATATCACAATCAATTTCAAACGTCCATTGCCATAGGATCAAGGGGATGGATGGGATTGATGTGAGGTCTCCGGTTAGG
>VDFB02367860.1:0-19352 GCA_007258455.2 Sequoia sempervirens | reverse complement strand
TATATGGTTGTAGTACCCATGAGTTATTAATTGTTTTCCCTAATTAGAACATTGGTTTTCAATGAGATCATCTTGTTCTGACATAGTTCACAAACCCTTGTAGAGGCCTTGCCACAATCACAAAGTATTTGTATAGACTCTTCTCTTAGAATGAATGTGTATTAGGACACTATTTTACTCTCAATTTGATATCACAAATAAAGATTATGTTGTGCACTACTATAAACTATGACATCAGGTGCACATATTTCACAAAATATGTTTGGATCAATGCAAAAGGATCCAAATTACCAGAAGATTTATTTAGCTTTTATGTAGGCTATTTATTTTTAGAACAAGATCAAATGCTTTGTGCAAGCATTGTCCTATCTTTAGTAGGTGGTAGTTACTATGAAATGTGTATAAAATGGAGCATTTGTAGAAAGGACCCTTAGTGGATGAAGGCCAGTTTTGGTAAATTCCAAGTTAGTATATTGTAGTTGCCTTATAATGTATTTAGAAAATGCAGGCATCGGTAGAGATAACCTCTAGTTAATACAAACCAATTTTAGTGTCAAGGTTTGCAAATTATAGTCACCTCCTAATTTATGTAGAAAACAAAGTCCTTGGGTGAAAGCTTTGAATCCTAAAAATAGTTTCTGGTGGATTGGAAACCTATTTCCAAGTTTCTAAACCATTTCTCTATTTTGGAAATTTCAAGAAATTTGTCTTGAGAGGCAAGAAACTTTTAGAAGCATTTCTAACAAATTTTAAAGCATTTGTAGAAATTTCCTGCTATTTTCTAAGGGCTTGTGGAAGTTTCTTGCATTAGAATTCATATTTCCAAAATATTCCTCAAGTTTCTAATAATGTTTATTGGATTTTTTAAAAGCTTTTTCTATATCACTTCCAAAAATTTCTTCAAGTTTCCTTCATTTTTTATACTGGGTCATGCTAAAATTCCATTCCTCAAGTTTCCTTATCTATTTGGCCTGGTTACATGTTCACTATTCTTGGTGCAACATGGGTAGAAAGAGCTTTTAGTGTTAGGTTTTTAATATTAGCTAATAGAAGAAATGTTACTTCCAAGGTGGTTCAAGTGTTTTAACCAAAATATACTTGAGATTTTAATGAAATATTTCCAGCCAATATATACTAGAGACATTAATGAAATATTTCCTATTTTTTTGTGCAATAAGATGCATCACAAAGGAATATAATAGTCATCAGACAAAGAAAATCAAGTGCAAATAGTTTTCAATTTCAAAGGATTCAACATAATAATAATCCATCAATTCTTCACTTTGCAAAAGTTTTCAGCTTATGACTGCTCATTTACTTTTTAGATTTCCAAAAGTCCAATTGATTGTAGCTTGACTTGCCTCTACATGGCCTTTATATATTAATGGCTTCCATTATCATTTTTGAAGCCCATGATTGTTTCATCTGGCTATATAGGAAAAGATAGCAGAGACAAATTCATATTTGCTTAAAATTGATAGCTGTTGAAAACTTGGGTAGGGCCCGTACATTGGTCCATATGCCAAGTTGGTGTGCTAGTTAGGCGGGGAGTCAAAAAATACTTTACCATCACAAACACACAAAAAAAAGCACATATGTTTAAATGTAGGAATATTGAATTAAGTGTAGCAATGATAATGGTAATATTAGATTAAAGGAGTTTTTTGTGAACATTTGTGAGCCTCATGATTCCCTTTTCCACCACATGTTTTGCAAGACACATTTAGTCTATCATCTTTGAATTTGCCTCATCTTTTTCTTCCTTGATCTTTGCTTGTTTGCAATTATTCTCCTCTAATAGTCGTCATCTAGGCAATAGATTTCCTTTCTTTTTGATGGACATGGCAAACGTTTTCTCTCTCATTATTAGTTATTATTCCAAAAGATTTTTCTTTTCCAACCAAAATATCAATCAACTGATAAAAGTGGGTGACTTCAGTTGATTAGTTGCTTGAAATGACTCCAAATAGGTTGAAAATGTGGGAAGGAGATATTTTATAAAGGCTATCATATATACACTAATTTTTCCACCAGCAACATCAATATCATGTTTGATTGCCCAAATTATAGAATTAGACTTGTTAAATCACCATTTTTCAACTCAGAACTAAATAATTTCAACTACAATTAGATGGATTCTAATTTTGAATGGAAAGCATACAATTTGTAATGTCCCTTTTCATTACTTTTAAAACATCTATAATTTTTCTAAGATTCCTATCTACACAATACTTGAATATATAAAAATAGTAGAATTGTGTCTTGAGGAAAGTTTGTAGAAATTGTATAACAACCTAGTCCTAGTTTCTTGAAGTTCCTAAATCTATACAAAAATTAGATTTGTTGAAAAGGATTTACAAACTTTTAAGAAAATGCAATTTACAGGTTTAAAGCCAGACTCTGAAACCTTTTCCAACATCCTCTTTGCCTGTTCCAAAATGGAATCTTTGGAACAAGGTATGGACATCCATCAAAGTATAATAGAAGGGGGATTTTCATCTGATATTATAGTTGGAAATACTTTGGTTGACATGTATGCAAAATGTGGAAGCATAGAGAAAGCATGAGAAATTTTTGATAGAATTCCTCGAAGTGATGTCATCTCTTGGACTACAATTATTGTTGGATATGCACAAAATGGATTTGTTGAAAATACTTTAGAAAATTTCAAGCGAATGCAATTGGCAGGTATAAAGGAAAATTACACAACCTTTTCCAACATCTTTCTTTCCTATTGCAAAATGGGGGCTTTGGAACAAGATATTAACATCCATCAAAGCATAAATAATAGAGGAATTTTGTCAGATGTTGTAGTTGCAACTACCCTAGTAGACATGTATGCAAAATGTGGAAGCATAGACAAGGCATGTGAAATATTTGACAGAATGTTTGAAAGAGATGCCATCTCATGGAATATGATGATTGTGGGATATGCACAAAATGGATTTGTTGAAAAGGCCTTAGAAACTTTCAAGCAAATGCAATTAGTAGGTGTGAAGCCAAATTCCACAAACTATGCCAACATCCTCCCTGCCAGTGTGAAAATGGGAGCTTTGGAGTAGGGTATGAACATCCATTAGATTATAATAGATGGGGGATTTTTATCAAATATTATGGTTGGAAATGCTTTGTTAGACATCTATGCAAAATGTGGAAACGTACACAAGGCACGTGAACTCTTTGATGGAATGCCTCAAAGAGATGTCATTGATGGATAAATTACAAAATGATGGGGTGGAAAATCACTCCACAATCCCAATCCAACCTACCTCAATTAGGGGTTCAATCTCCAAGTCCCCAACTCAATGACTCCTCACCAATTTCACTTGTTCTCCAAGTAGCAATCCAAACTCACTTTTTAAGGTTTAACTTTTAGAGAAGGCCTAACAAAGTCACAACCCACACATTCTTAGACACCTTTAATTTTTACCGCATCTTCATATCACATCTCATAGATCAGGGTTTAGCTTTTATGCCTTGTCAGCTACATCATACTTAGATTTTAGGAGATTTGGATTCATCTACAAAAAGTTATCGCTATTAGAAGATCATCAGCATTCATATAATAGAGAATTTGATAGTCAGTTGAGAACATAAGGTTTGTGGAGAACTTCCATGACTTGCAGAGCCAAATGGAACATCATACATAGCACATAAGGACTTGATAGACCTTCCTTGAGGTCTGCACCAAATTTCATTCATTTGTGGAATAATACCATGTGTTGTAGGTTAACCTACATGTTTCTACATGCTACATCATTCATTGGAGTTTGTAACCTCTTGTGGTTAATGCAAAGGATTATATGAGCTTGAAGATGATATATACATCTCTTAGATGTATTAGGAAGTCAATTATATAGTTAAGTAGTTTTAGATAATAAGATAGAAATTTGAATTCTTTTCAGAAGGTACTTCAATGCCATATATTTCATTTGTATTGTAACCCAGAAAGCAGGTGTATGAGCCCTTTGATTGTAGCCCGCATGTTTCCAGCATATAAGCATTTTGATTATCTAATATATTGAGCATTTGAATCATTTCACTCAACTTGACTTAAACATCCACCTATTAGGCTTGTAGCGTCAAAGCCCAACTTTTCACAATAACTCAATGAGTAGGCCATACAGTGACCTAATAACCAACATTTGAGACTCAACAACCCCTGACACAACATACTAGAAGATATCATAAGGTTTCTTAAGCACAAATTGAAGTTTCAATAGACCAACCCTGTTTTGACTACTCAATTAGCCCTCTTTTACAAAGGAAGTACCTTATAAACTTCAAGTTTCCACTCAATCTCAATGGATAGTGTTAAATTGTGTTACAAAACATGAAATTTCACTACTAGTTCACAAAAACATGCACTCTATGATGCTCCACCAAGAAACCCTCATTTCACATGCAAATTCCAAGGGTTTATTCATTATCCACATTCCCAAGCTTAAATGAATCAACTAATGCATTCAACACATTGTGCTGACCCTGCACACACTCAATTTAACATTACTTTGAACGTTCCATCAAAATTTTTCCAAAACCTCACTTAAATACCTCATTTTCATATGAAAAACACTTTGTCCAACCTAGGGAATCATTGCACAACCCCAAAACTTGACTCCACTATCCTTCAAATCCCTAAAAACATATAAAATAACATGGTATCAATCATTCCACTAAGGCACAACTCAATACAATAGGTGGAATGACTGTTCCATAATTTAAAACTCAAAACAAAGACCATATTGGCCTGTTACAGGAAGACTTACAAAACATAAGTAATCTCCCTCCAAACTAAGTGAAAGACTCAAAATTGTTTTAGAAGATAGTTAATACATGTTACCATGAATCCAAAAGAGTTTTAGATCTTTTGTTGACTGTACGAGACTGTACAGTATCAACAAAAGGCAAATTACCAGTGAATTTTGTAGAAAATACAATGAACAATGTTTTCTATTGATGAAAATCTTCAATACAAGCTTCAATACCATTTTCCCAATCCTTTTTAGAAATTTTAAGCATATTTCCAACAATTACAACCATTAACTCAGTTTGGAGGAGCATTTGCATTCTATTGACATGCAATTTTTTTCTTTGTTGCACTATTTTAAACAACTCTACAATTTCTGACAAAAAGAATCTGCTAACAATATTGAATGACCTGACAACAACCAAAATGCTTCAACATGCACTCAAAAAATTGAAAAAAATCCTATCATGGACTTATTACTACCTTTTACTACCTCTTGACCTTGAAATCCCCTAAATAATGCATTTTTTGCAACTTTTGAAAGTTTGCAATTTTATAACTTTCGCAACTTTTGATTCTTTTACCCAAGTGAATCAAATATTAGCCTAATGCATAGTGTATGGTCTTATTAGACCTTATTGACCTCAAATTATAAAATACTTTATCAAGATGCCAAAAGATTAAATAACCTACTAAGATGCAATAGCCTTGAAATTTGAAAATGGAAGCTTAGGTGCTCCTACACCAGACGTCATCTCATGGAATACAATGATTGTAGGATATGCACAAAATAGATTTTTTGAAAAGGCTTTAAAATATTTCAAGCAAATGTAGTTGGCATGTGTAAAGGAAAATTCCACAACCTTTGTGATGCAGATAGGAAGGAATAAATCAACACCTTGACATGCTTATTCAACTATATTGCCCTCTAAATCACCACACAACTCAAACATATCAAACTTCAAAAGTGATTGTCCCTATTCCTTCAATTAGGCCTCTTAGGCTACAAGTTCATTCCCTCTCAGAATACAACAATCTAGGACCCTAAATATTTCTCCACAAGTTTTAGAGGCTTACAAACACCTTATTATTCCACCCTTCCAATGGCTTCGAGGCTTTCTAAAAAGAAGATGACAAACTATGCCATGTATTGTCCCAAAGGGTTTGTGATAACCTTGCCCTTAAAGGACAATAACCAACAATAAGTTTGAGAATTGTAATTTCACTACCCCAACCTTGGAAGGGATTCAAAGACATGTGGGCTCCTTCATTGAACAAATCTTCAATGAGTTTGTGGCCCTTACACAAATAAGAAACATAACAAATTTGTAAGTTTTGTCCCTTTAGGACTGTAATAACACTGTCCTCATAGGACAATCATAATAAAGATGAATTCAAACTTGTTTATTCACCAAATTTTGAAAGAAATGACTCAGAGCACTCCCATATGCCTTTACAAGACATTTCCCCAAAAAGGAAATGCTTTTTACATCACCCAAACACAAGATAAGGTTTGCACACTGTCCATTTAATAGTTTTTGTGAAAATATAGACCTAGGGCTTCCTTGAACTTTCCCAAAACCATATACTTGGGATCTATAACTCTAGAGTTTGAAAACATATACTAGAACAAGACTCCACACAAATTTCTAGGAGTTTTTAACAGTTAGATTGGAAGAAATGGATTTTTGATCATGCACTGTTACCCTAGATCAGGGTGGTGACCCTCTTGGACTAAATTGCACATAACTTTCTCAATACTTGATGGATTTAAATGAAATAAAGTGAATTTTAAACTAGATTCAAAGGGATTTCAAATATACTAGAGGAGGGGAGTTTTTGGGTATTTATTATGGCTGCACAGTGGCCTACAAGTCTGGAAGCACAAAAACATGATAGAAAAACAAAGCTTTTTATTGAAATTCTTCTTCAAACTCATTTACCCAACCTTCCATAGACCATCCTAAAAGTAAAAGATGTTACAAAATCATTTTTAAATCCACTTCAATGCCTAAAACTACCTCCAATTGATTTTCCCTTCATATTCCATCATTTGCAATTTATTGCATTTTACAATATTTGCTTGACAATAATTTGTCAAATTATGCAACTTTTACATTATGTAACCTATGACCTCAAAATTATAAACTAGGACCTAATACATGCATTAAATGGTCTTTTAGAACTTAAGACATCATTATTACATCATATTTCCAATCAAGACTTGAATTTTCCTTCTTGGGGCATATCTATGCTTGGGTGCTCCTGTACCACTTTGCCAGCATCCTCCCTGTTTGTGCGAAAATGGGAGATTTGGAACAAGGTATGGACATCCATCAAAGCATAAAGGATAGATAATATTTTATAGATGTTGTAGTGGAAACATAGACAAGGCATGTGAACTTTTTGACAAAATGCCTCAAAGAAATGTGGTCTCATGGATTGCAATAATTGTAGGTTATACAAAAATTAGATCTGTTGAAAAGGCTTTAGAAACTTTCAAGCAAATGCAATTTCTAGGTTTAAAGCTAGACTCCGCAACCTTTTCTAGCATCCTCTCTACTTGTTCCAAAATGGAAGCTTTGGAATAGGGTATAGACATCCATCAAAGCATAATAGAAGGGGGATTTTCATTTGATATTATAGTTGGAAATGCTTTGGTTGACATGTATGAAAAATGTGGAATCATAGAGAAAGCATGTAAAGTTTTTGTCAGAATGCCTCAAAGATATGTCATCTCTTGGACTACAATTATTGTTGGATATGCACAAAATGGATTTGTTGAAAACGCTTTAGAAACTTTCAAGCAAATGCAATTGGCAGGTATAAAGCCAAATTCCACAACCTTTGCCAGCATCTTTCTTGCCTATGCCAAAATGGGAGCTTTGGAACAGGGTATGAGCATCCATCAAAGCATAAATAATAGAGGAATTTTGTTAGATGTTGTAGTTTCAACTGCCCTAGTAGACATGTATGCAAAATGTGGAAGAATAGACAAGGCATGTGAATTGTTTGACAAAATGCTTGAAAGAGATGCCATCTCATTGAATATGATGATTGCTGGATATGCAAAAAATGGATTTTCTGAAAAGGCTTTAGAAACTTTCAAGCAAATGCAATTAGCAGGTGTGAAGCCAAATTCCACAACCTATGCCAGCATCCTCCCTGCCAGTGTGAAAATGGGAGCTTTGGAGTAGGGTATGAACATTCATTAGAGCATAATAGATGGGGGATTTTTGTTAGATATTTTGGTTGGAAATGCTCTATTAGACATGTATGCAAAATGTGGAAAATACACAAGGCACGTGAAATCTTTGATGGAATGTGTCAAAGAGATGTCATCTCATGGAATGGATTTTGCAAGGATGCTCTCAAAATATTTGCTGGTATAAAGTTTTGTAAATCTGATTACTTAAAACTAAGATAGAAGATAGGTAAACCCACATTCCAACATTCTCACCTATTGAAAATGGCTACCAACATAAAAAAGATACCTACTCTAGTCTTATTTGAATTTTTGTATAAAAGATGCTTAGCATCTGGTAACTAACTGCTTTATAATTGAGTAATATAAACTCAAATAGATAATTTCTAATCAATTAAAGTTATTCAAGTGAAGCTTACACCAAAAACAAAATGATCTTTATATTGCCTCATATATTCAAACTATTTAATGAGAGTGCAATTAACTCTATAGTGAGGATGATAAGTAAAATATACCTGACAACAACCATAAACCACCAAGAAACAAAGTTGGTCTTTGCAAGAATAGAACATGTTTATATAAGCATAGGACAAATTCTAATTTTTGACACATTTTTTAAGTCCAATAAGAAAAATATTAGGAATACACATGTTATCAAATTAAAAGCAATTGCACAAGTATAATCTAGTATAATTTAAAACCATAAACCACTAGAGAGCATATGAACTTAACTTGGCAATTCAAATGTGTGCCTTTGTGGGATGAACTTTTGGAAACCATGTTTGCTAGTAGGATGAAACAAATAATAGCTTATGGATTTGCAAATCTGTGTGAGAGAGTTAAGGTTGGTAAATTCCTTGAAGCCATAGTTACATCTCTGGCAAGTTACAAAGATGTTGAAACCCATTTGCACAAATTAACTACTAGTGAGGGCTAGCTTGTCAAGAGAGGGGACCTAAAAAGTGTCAATTTACCTTGGTTAATTTTTAGATTTATGATGACAAATGATGAAGAATAGTTTGGTCACCTTAAAGCTTATTTTGGAACCAAGGTTAGTCAAATAAAAGATACCATAGATGAGGGGTCCAAGAATATTCTGGAAGACCTCCTAAGTTTTCTTTATGCACATAAATATCCTTCAAGGATAAATGATTTAGCACTTATTTGCAAGAGAAATGCTTCCATTTTATCTCAACATTGATTGTTGAGATTGAAGAACATCTTGCACATCTTTAAGAAGCTCTCTATCAAGGAATGAAAAATGAGGAAATGCCAAAAAAAATGAACAAGGAGACACTAGAACCGATAGTTATAGTGGAAAGGGCACTTTTCTTAGGAAGGCTTTTAGTTGCTCTCAGTTTTCATTCAACTTCCCTTCCACTAGTTCTTGGATCATCTCAACTCTGGTTTGTCGAGAACAAAGCTTCAGTTTCAGGGAAAGGATCTTCGACTTTCAGATATTCTAGTACTGATTTTGATTACCCTCTTCTAGACAGTTTTGGAAGGAAAATAATAATGAGAGGGGTTGGTTTGAAGCCTGAATCATAGGATAAAAATAATAGCACCAAATTGAATAAACTAAGAAGAACTATGCACAATCTTTGTATCAAAGCTAAGAGGTATCACAAAAATTGATCATAATCCTAAATATGAACATATATACACAAACCAAATGGAGAAATCTACATTTTGTTCAATTGAAGTTAATTAGTTTTTTGTTTTGAGGGTGGATTGCTTGTAGGCCTGAAGTTGGCCATATATTCAGTCAGCCAATTGATAACTATAATAGAAACTATCCATGATAGCTAAATAGGGCATGCACATTCACATTTGTACACAAACAAATGGGAAAATATACATTGTTCACTTCGTTCAATTAGATTTGAAAAGATAACTCCTACCCATCAATATGTTGAGAATTTCATATGTTTCAATGATTTAAGCAAGCAAAATGCACAAGGGCTAACTTTTCTGCCTATAAAGTGCTTATTGAACACCTGAAAGATTAGGATTTAAGTAGCAGAGTCCTTTAGTAATCAATTATATACTCTATGGAACAACCCAAGTTGAACATAAGTTTTGAATGGAGGAAAATAATAGTGACTTTCAAGGATTTTCTTGGTGCAGGAAGACTCAAATTAAACAATTTTACAATTCTAGTGTTGATAATTGCATGCATAAGTTATAAAAGAAAACAAGAAACTTTCAAGTTTACTCATGTGAACAAAAAAACTAAACTTGAAGAAGAATAAAAGTTCCTATTTTATTCTATCTACTACTAGAATCCATTGGGATGACACAAATCAGCAATTGGTTCAATAGAAAATTAGAATGCTTAAAAAATTTCATTGATCTACATGAAATGATACAATATTACATGTTTACTCAAAATAATACCTCCCAATGTAACTACCTATTAGGAGGAACTTTGTTCAGGAGAATAACATATCAGATTCCATTATGAAGTTGGCCCTGGTAAAGCTTTGGATGGGATGGATGTTTAGAGATTAAGAATCCTTCCAAATCAGATCCTTTGATTTCATGCTCCGAAAATTCCAAACCTTGCTTCTCCATCAATCCATCATCAGGCCATGTTGTGCTTGAAACAAGTGGCTCATTAGGACCTATTGTTGTTGTTGGAACTATAGTTGAGCGTATCTGCAAGATAACTAGGAAATTAACCAAGGAAAAAGTGTTCAAATAAGACTTCTTTCCTTGTTAAACATCATTCCAAGATTATAAATAATAACACCCAATGGCCAGACAGAACTATCCATAAACTAGGGATATATATCTCAAATACATGTCAACCGAATATAATGAATAAAGAATAAAAAAACCAACACCACTTTGATATATAAAAGAGAAAATAATACAACATTGACTATTATGGGAAAAAGGAAAGTAAAGAAATGAACAAAAAACATAGTGAATTTGTAGAATAAGTGTTGTATTATGTTTTAAAATTCTCAATACAACAACTAACTTCCTCCTTGAGCCATGGAGAGGCTTTAAATACATTTTCAATTCAAAATTAACCACTCAAATGTCTCCAACTACCTTTCAAATTGTATGACCCTTCATATTCTTCTAAAGTTGCATTTTTTGACAATTTTGCTTAACAACATTTTTTGGCATTTTGTGCAACTTTTGCCTAATAAACTCAAATGACTTAAAAACCCACCTATTACATAGAGAATGGTCCAACAAGACCTTATTTAATATAAACATACTATATCTAATTCCTCAAGACCTCAATACCTAGACTTAGCATGATGACCACCATTTACATTTCCTTTGTTCTTGGGTGCACATGCACCACATGGACATTAATATATTTTTTTGTTCTTCCTTTCTAAAAGATCCCTCACTAAGAGTGTACAACAGAAATCAAGACCTCACATATAATGATATGAAGTAAGCCCCACATGAATAGCCCAAACTAATTAGACTATGGTTAGCATAATCACATACCCTCATGATACTAACTTGATTTATAGGCTTATGACTAACCTAGGGTTATGAGTGCCACATGCAAACTATTTCAAAACCATAGCATACATCATTATATTGTGGGCAAAGATATATATTATGATACTAATCATAATTCAATAGTTTCTATAATTGGTATCCATATAATATCATATGGTACACACTAATATACACCAAATCAAACGGTTATTTTTATGGTAAGGCCACATCATAAGCCTAGCTATAAAAATTTCAAGGTAGAGATCATTTTTTGTCAAGAAATGGGTGTCACCAAATTCATCTCAATGAAGATTCAGAAAAAAATTCCACTCCCATGATTAAATTCCTCAAATTTGAGGATTATATAACTCTAAATATCCCCCCAATACAATTCACACAGTCTAATTCTCCCAGGATTGAGTCAAGGAGGTCCTGATTGTTATTTTATGCCTCTGCTTCTAAGAGACAAATTTTAGTTATGGGTCTACTTTGACTACAATGCATCATAAGTTGCACTCGGGAATTTTTTGCTCATCTATGGAAGCTTAAGAAATGATGACTTATGTGGTGTTAAATATTGTTTCTTCTTCAAACCAAGTTACCTCAATGTGATAAAAATGTCTTAATATCACACAGAGTTGATCATAAGGGTGGTTGTGACATTTTCAAGGATTTCCTTCATTTTTAATACTACTATTCCATAACCATTGATCCCAAACTTCATATGCCATGACAAACCACAATAGCCTTAGATTTCTTCTTAAACTATAGATATGGACAATAGGAATGCAATCCAAGTCAAATTCTTTGTATCAAGGCTTTCTTGATCAAAAATTTGGATCATGTGTATTTGATCAAGTTCCTAGTTCAATCTCTCTCTCAGTGATCAAATCTCCTCTCATTTTCAATTCTTCTCATTTTTACTTTCTTTTTTTAATCACTTAGTGTTCATCCAAAGGATAAGTAATGCAATTCAATATAGTATCTCTATTCTATTAGAAGTTACCAATTTTTGTTCTCTTCACTCTTCAATCTTCTCTTTTTACCTCAAACTTTCTATTGCCTATATCTCTATTTTTACAGTCTCTATCAGTTGACTAGAGAAAAATTTATCTAAGAAAGAATCATTACACTCTAGAGGTCAAGCAAAGGGATATTCTCAGGGAAATCCTATATACAACCAACATTAACTCTTGAGATCCTAAGGTATGCAATCTGCTTCACCATTCCTAGTCAGCCAACAAATTAAAATGAATTAAATATTGTTTCTTTCAAAATTATCTTTCATTTTCTCTTATTGGATGACTTCTTTCATCCCAAATATATTAGTCTGATTCCAATAGCTTTGGTTCCGATTTACTTTTCCCAGCCTTCTACTCCATTTGAAAGTGAAACACTTGCCAAGCAAGAATGGCAAGGTGTCATTATATCCCATCCATCATTCCATATCCATTCAATGTATAGATGAAATATTATTACATAGATGAAGTTGTATCAATGTACACTTATCATGATCTATTATTTTTTTTGACCTTGATGTGGTAAGCACTCCACTCTAAAATTATATTATAAATTGATACAATCACTAGTCTGGTTGCCCTAACTTATTGTCTATAAACCCTAATGTATTTTTCTTCTTTTCTTATTGGCATTAATACTTTGGCTTCTCAATACTCAAAGTGTGAAAAAATGCAAAGAAAAAATCCTGAGAGATGCTTATCTTTACCATCAATGCAATCAATTACTAATTGAGATTTAACAAGCTCTTTCACACTGACACCAACTGGCAATTTACGAGCCTTGTAATTTGCAATGTGAGGAAACTTCCCAATAACTTGAATGATAAATAGATAGCTCTAATTAAGTAGCTACAACAATCATGGAATCCATGATCCCAATATACAACATTAAAGACAAAACTCAACATAGGCTATGAGAAGAAAATATTGCTTATTGTACCATGTAAGCATACATAACAAGATTTACCTCTCTTCGAAGACTGTCATATTCCCTTTCAAGTTGAATCACGTAATCCTCTCCTATAAAAATAGGGGAATCAAAATTCTTTAGGTAGTTAAGAGTATATTTAAATAAGGTTTGATCTGACTCAACACAAGATAAATAATGCATTCAAAACTCAAGCATCACGCCACTGCAACCTGAGACATCAATTACCTTGAATCTAGTGTTTATAGATTATCTATTATCACATATGGCGAATGCAAGTGGCCACCTGTTATCCATTTTGGCGGGCTACCTTGAAAATAAAGTTTCGAATTTCACTTCTCCATTTTAGTGGGCTATGCTTGCCTGGCGAAGGTTTTAGAGTATGTTTATTAAATTAAAAATTTTAGTGGGCTACCTTGAAAATATTCACTTCTCCGTTTTAGTGGGCTATGCCTCTCTTAAATAAGGTTTTAGAGTATGTTTATTAAAATGAAAATTATGGCCAAGATTTTAATAATGGGCACATTTTGATTTTTAATTTTTCCTTCTCCTTAACATTTATGTTATAGTCTATTTTTTTATAATTAAATTATAACATATATGCTAGTACAATTTGTCAATTCTTTAATTATTTTTATTTTTATAGTCTTTTTAAATTTAAATTTTCAAATTTTATAATATTTATCCTTTGTTTTAACATTTTTCAATTGGCTTAAATTTATTCAACTTAGTTTTTATTCTTTTTTTGTCTCTCTTTTCTTATCTATTGTCTTTTCTTCCCCCTTTTATTTCCCCCTTTTTTCTTATGTTGTGTTGTATTTTCTATGTCCTTGTTTTTCTTCCTTTTAATTGGTTTCATTAATTTGTTACTTCTTTGTCTCCTTGCTGTTCTTTATTTATCTTCATTTTAAATATTATGTCTTGTCTTCTTTGGTCTTTGTGCAGCCTTTCTCCCTCCTTTCTCCTTCCCCTCTGGTTTTCCTATTTAGGTTGTTCTTGGTCTGCAACAAAATATTTTTCTCCTTGAGCTCTTTCATCCTGATGGTGGATCACGAAGTGTGATACAAAATGTTGATGCAAAAAACTCTAACAAAATCTAATCCAAAAACATATGCAAGATTAATTGATATGGATTGTGAAAAATTGATATCATTTACATTTTGACATGTTAAATATATATATATATATATATATATAATTATTACTAGAAACTGCACCTTGGTGTGCAATAGGTATGCTGAAGAGGTATGGAAGTTCAATTAGAGAAAATTTTGGTGTATTTTTTCAGACATATGTGTAGTACATGAGGTCAATTGGTAGGTAATTTAGAAAATGATGTTGTTTATGTAACAAAGGTCTCAATTAGTATTCACTCAATAAATATATATTTTAAATATAATTTTTCATTAGACAAAATTATATATTTGTAATAGTAAATTTATTATAGGATTTCTATTTATTTTTTCTCTATCCACCTCTCTATATCTTATCTATATCTCCCTCTCAATTTTATGTATTTCTCTCTCTATATCTTATCTCTATCTCCCTCTCTCTTTTATGTATTTCTCTCTCTATAAGTTTTTCTGTCTGTATCAAACGTCATGCTACTTTGAGCATAACTCCCCAAGGACACATACCATTCTTGTATTTTTGGCATGAAACAAGTAATATTCAAAAGTTAGTTTTTCTTTTCTCTATCTCTCTTTCCCTTTCTATCTCTTATATTTCTATCTCTCTTGTATTATCTCTCTTTTTTCTATTCCTTTCTCTTTCAATCTTTCTCTCCATCTATATCTCTATTCCTCTTTATCTCTCTAACTCTATATTTCTTTGTCTCTATCTCTATATTATTTTTATCTCCATCTTTATCTCTTCTATTATAATTTAACTAATTTATATAATCATACTTGTAAACTATTCGTAATATCATTATTTGCCTCTAGTAAATGTAAAGTATGTAAACTTATAAGTAGCTTAGTATATATTTTGAGAATTGTATGCATATTTATCTTCCACACTACATAGTTGGACGCTTTGAGGAGTTGGGCATTCAATTTAGAAGAAAATTTAATGGTGTTCATATGATGACACCACAAAACAAAATATTTATTCCACAAAAAATATTTATTAGCAATTTTATTTGTAATATTTTATTATTAATTATGGCGGGCTACGATTGAAAATAAGGTCTTGACAAAGGTTTTAGAGTATGTTTATTAAAATGAAAATTATAGCCAACATTTTAATAATGAGCACATTTATTTAGTCATTTATTTAGCCATTTTTATTTATCTGATATTGGTCATTTATTTAGTCATTTTTATTTTTCTGATATTAGTCCTTTATTTAGTCATTTAGTTGTGATTTTACCTGATGACCAAATTAGTCACTTATAAATGACCAAATTAGTCATCTATTTGCAAAATACTACTAGTGTTAGTCACGTGACTAAAATTTTTAGTCACATGACTAAAATTTTTAGTCATGTAGTCATTTATTTGCCAAATTCTACTAGTGTTGTGCCATTTTATTATGAAAATTGTAACAAACATATGGATTCCCATAAACTGCTAACTAGATAAAATCCCTCAAAGGTTTGGCTTACCCTTAAGCAAATTATTCCTAAAGTAAGGAATGAGTGGTACTTCATAACACTTTACTGCAATGAATTGTGTGTAAGTGATTTTTCATTTAGATTAGTGTCTTTTTTAGGTAGAGGCCAACTCATTTTCATCTAGGATGACCAACCTAATAGACTGGTGTTTTATCCATGGGTAACAAATTCCTATTTGTAACATATTGTAATACATTAGCATTTAAACTCGACATTTATAGGCTATTGATAAATTGATTTGCAATACACAACTCATTATATCTAGAAACAAAAACTACTTAGTAATCCTTAGATTCCATCTCACAAACCTATGATTTCATTAAAGCATTTAATCAATTCTTTGAACTAAAGTAGAAATAAAAGCATACATTCAACCAAAACAATTGAAGACAAATAAAAGATCCTTAATCATTCTATTCATAATTTGGAAGAAAAAATACATAGGAGAGGATTTGTTCTAGAATTTGCAATTCTCATTCATGTGTTGTTGCTACTCTAAAACCATTAAGCCTATTACAAACTAGAATGCATACCTAAGGATCAACACTATTCTATTCATCTATGCTTAATTTACAAAATTTTCTATTATGTTAGTACGAACTTTCTCCAACCAAAGACTCTTTGTATCTGTCCATGAATTCCCATTTATAGAAACATGGGAGTAACAAGACTTGGGCCAAATTACAATTTTAGTCACATTTTACATTTGACATTCATTTCACTTCAATTTCAAAACTTCTCAAGCGGTTATATTTGCACTTTACAAAAAGGGGGGAGGAACATAAGACAAAAAATCTTTTCCATCAATCGAAGAAGACATTTCTCGTATTCGAAAAGTCATCTTTCATCGTTGTAGCAACATCAAAACCTTTCCCCCACATCAACCAAAAAATTTCTCCACGTCAACAACCTAAGACAAGAACTCCAAACTGAGACTCTATTTTTGCAATGGTTCATCATCTTTAGAATCAAAGTATGTGAATCACCCTTGTGATTTTGTTGAAACTGGAGAATTTTTCTTATCATCAAATTATTCTAGACCTACAACTGTAAGAGGATACTGGACATATTCTGGATCATCTTTTGCCTCATCTTCCATGGCAACATTAGGTTCCTCCATATAAGAATCATAAGCCTTGTGGTCGTTATCCTTCTTCTTTTTCTCCTGAGACTTGGTCAATTCCCTAAACTTAGTTTCCTCCTTCCTTGCACTTTGTTCTTTTAGGAAGACACGACTAGGCTCACCTTGGTCATAAATAACAACTCTACTTCTCAAGTTGTAAGTATTCTTAGCTTCACCCCTCATGAATATGACAAAGGCTCTCTTCACTACCTCTGCCTTTGTAGACTTCTTAGAAATTTTTGGCTTAATTATCTATGTGTTATCCTAGATTTTAGGCTTCTTGACCCTCCTTTTCTTGGGATTTCTTTTAGGTTTAATGCTTAACGGGGTGATCCCACAAAGCCGGTTTACAATTTTTAGGAGATTATTATTTTTTCCTGAAATCACATATTTTTAAAAAATACAATGATTTAAGCCTTAAAAATTTCCATGTAAAGAAGTCCAATTGAAGAGGCTTTCATCAAACTACCTTAGATTAAACCCCCTTGGATAGAACCCTGCTAGTTTGAAACCATACCTATAATACGCTTCCTTTACACCTATCAAAATGATGATAAAACCACTTTGATTTTATCTTTTGGGGATCAAACGAATTCATTTAATTTTTTATTTTTTAAGTATGTAGTCCCTTACTATAAGCTTTCCTAAAAAGTATATAACTTAAACAAATTTCAATTTATTATTATATTTATTTTTTACTTTTGAATGGTGGTTTTTCTATCAAAAATCAAACTCTAAGTTTCATACGTGGAAAAATAGAAGAATAAAAAAAATAAAATGAAAAAATATGAGTGCACAAGAGATAATAAAGTCCTTTGATCCAACAACAAAAAAAGAAATTTTGATACATATAAAAAGGTTGTGTTATATACCGCCTATGTCTGAACTGTAATTGGTTTGACTGCAAAACTTGATTAAGGAAAAAATATTTAGTAAAACATGATGAAACCAATTGAAAGAACTAGATAGCATAGCTAAAAATCTAAATTCTAGAAAAATTATCCTTCATGGAAAAAAGTTATGTGTTTATGAATGGGTGAGCATCACTCCTTAAAAATGGTGTTTAGTAAAAAAAACTAATTTTTGAAGATGGAAAAACAAGTGTAATATAATTCCAAAAAAATTGAAAAAAATATATTTAGAATCTGAAGACAAAATGTCACAAATCACTAGTTTGCATCATCTTGATATTCCTTGCGGTTTAGTCGCTATAGGTGCCCGAAAGTGAAGATTTAGTTAGAGAAAATTAGTTCAATGTCCAATTTGGCCAAAAATTGTAAACTAGTATTGTGGGATCACCCAACACACTAGGCTTACTGATTTTCATAGAATAACAGTACTAGGGTTTGTAGACCTTCAATTGTAGAAGAGATTCACTAGTTTATGCCCTCAAGAATAAACTTGCAAAAAAAAACACCCCCTAGACCACACACAATTCCTACCAACCCAAATGGGATTTGAAAACAACTAAACCCTTACCAACCCCAAGCATTCAAAGCTTGCAGACTTATTGAAAATTCACTAAACCAGCTAGCCTATGCATAATTGACATATAAAAAAGTGGATACCTACTTACCTAGGAAAAATGTCTTTAATACCTCTGCAACTATTTTCCTAAGCTCTCCAAACCTTCTTCTCTAATTCTAGACCAATTCCTTAACTATCAGCTATTGCAATTGTGAAAGAAAATGGTTGAAAACCCTCATTATGTAGAATGAATGGAGCATGTCTACCATTAATATTCAAAAGAAAGCTTGCGTGAGCGAACTAAAAAACAACCACTCAAGTTTTAACCCTAGCCATTGATCCTCAAGATTCAAAATTTCATCTATGGTTCTCATTCACCCTCATACCTATGTTTGTTTTTAGTGATTCCCATTGGATGCTACCACAAAACCATTTAAACACCTTAGTAACCTTTTATTTGATAGCCATCGTGTATCACCACATTGGTTCATGCTCCCTCAAGTGAATCCATGATGCATTAAGGATCGACAATGAGGGGAATATTCCACTATATATTCCATCACTCATCATTGATATATGTTTTGGAACTTCATTTGAAACTGTGATGGATGTAGGTGCACAATGGGCATAAGGCACAGTGGTTTTATCACCCATCATTGATTCACTTTGTAATAATCAAAACATATTATTGATGGAGAACCATTAGTGATAGGTCAAGATCATACCACATGTCCATATGAAAAAATAAAGGGATGAGAAAGCACCGCCCTTAGTA
>VDFB02367859.1:150494-185617 GCA_007258455.2 Sequoia sempervirens | reverse complement strand
ATGAGGAATAAATGAAACAGCTTGAAGATGAAGAAAGAGAGGTGGAAGAGTTGGAAGCACTGATTGTGAAGAAAGAAGGCAGAGGACAAGGTAAGTATAAAGGAATGTTGCCTATTAAATGTTTCTCTTGCAATAAAATAGGTCATTTTGCATCAAGGTGTCCTGAAAGAGTTCCTAGGACTAAGCCTAACAAATCTAGATTTCAAAAGAAATGTTACTATGTTGAAGAAGGAGTGACTGATGAAGAGTTTGATAAAGAAAATGGAAATAAAGATGAATGGGTGTTCCTTGCTATCAAGGAAAATGGTCTAGTGGCTACTGAATCTACTAAAGTTGAGAAAGCTCTTGCAACCTGAACTGAAGAAAAGGATGAGTGGGTTATTGACAGTGGATGCTCACTTCATATGACTAGTGACAAAAGTGAATTTGTAAGTCTAGAGAAGTATGACGGTGGGGTTGTAAGATTTGGAGATAACACTGATGATGCCCTTTATGTTGAAGGATTGAAGCACAACCTATTGAGTGTTGAATAGATGGTGGACAATGGTTATGATCTTCAGTTCAAAGGTGGAAGATGCAGGATACTTGGAAGTTCTGGTAATGTAATTGCTTAAGGTAAAAAGACAAAAGGTAATTATTTTCACTTGAATGCTGCCAGTGAAAGTTGTTTAATTGCGCAAGTAGATGAAAGTTGGTTATGGCATAGGAGATTGTGTCATGTGAATTTTGATAACATTTTCAAAGTAAGTTCCACCCAAGCAATAAGAGATCTACCTAAGCTAGTGAAGCTTGCTAACACAATTTGCAAGGAATGTCAGATGGGAAATAGACTAGAGTCTCTTTTTAGAACAAACAACATCATTCAAATGGATTACTGGAGCTATTGCATACTGATCTATGTGGTCCATCCAAAGTCATTAGTCTTCATGGAGAAAGGTACTTTATGTTGCTTATTGATGACTACTCTAGGATGATATGGGTTGCTTTCTTAAGAGGAAAATGTGAAGCATTGGAGAAGTTCAAAAGTTTCAAAGCTATGGTAGAAAATGAGACAGGTTTGAAAATCAAATTCTTAAGGTCAGATAGAGGTGGCGAGTTCACCTCCAGGGAGTTCAATTCTTTATGTGAAGAGCATGGAATCAAAAGAAAATTATCTACTCCCTGAACCCCTCAACGGAATGGAGTTGCAGAGAGGAAGAACAAAACAATTCTGGATGCTGCTAGAACAATGATGATAGAAGGAAATGTGCCTCACATCTATTGGAGTGAAGTTATAAGCACTGTTGTGTACACTTTAAATTGGGTAAATGTCAATTGTAATACTAGTAAGACTCCTTTTGAACTATGGTTTGGTTATAAGCCTATTGTTAAATATTTCAAGATCTTTGGAAGTATGTGTTATATTAAGAGAGATGAGGACATAGGAAAGTTTGATGTAAGAAGTGATGAAGGAATATTTCTAGGTTACTCTACTAAAAGCAAGGCCTACCGGTACTATAATAGAAGATTGAGAAAAATGGTTGAAAGTGCAAATGTCAGAGTTGATGAAGACTCTGTTAGATCATCCAAACACTATGGATATGATTCAGATGACTAGGAAGCTATTACAAACAAAGGGAAAAATGCTCAGACACATAATCAACTTCAAATTGTTCCATATGTTCCGGTAAAACAATTTCAATTTATTATGGTAAATCAAGAAAATTAGGAAGGAGAGACAAGTGCAAGTGTAGAAGAAGGAACAAAAGAACCAGAGGTTTGAGAGAATCCTAAAATTTTGAGGTATGTAAAGTTAAATCATTCTAAAAATCAAATTATAGGAGACAAGAATAAAGGTGTGCAAACTAGAAGAAAGATTGCAGAAAGGGTATTGCTTGATTTCTAAGATTGAACCTAAAGATGTCAATGAAGCTTACAATAATGAACACTAGATGGAAGCTATGAAGGAAGAGCTGATGCAAATTGAAAAGAATGATACATGGATACTTGTTCCCAGACCTAAAGATAAAAATGTGATTGGTACTAAATGGGTCTTTCAAAATAAGCTGAATGAACAAGGTGAAGTGGTTTGAAATAAAGCAAGATTGGTATGTAAAGGGTATTCTCAAATGGAAGGTATTGATTTTGAAGAAGCCTTTACCCTTGTTGCAAGAATTGAAGCTGTTAGACTATTTCTTTCTTATTTTGTAGATAAGAACTATAAAGTCTATCAAATGGATGTAAAGTCATCTTTTTTGAATGGTAAGCTAGAAGAAGTATATGTTGAATAGTCGGATGGATTCCAACTAACTGACAAGGAAGACATGGTTTGTTGATTGAAGAAAGCTCTATATGGATCAAGCAAGCCCCCATAGCCTAGTATGCTAGATTGGATAAATATTTACTAAAGCTTGGATTCAATAAAGGTATTGTTGACAACAACTTGTATTTCAAGCTAGATCATGATAAAGAATTGATTATTGAAGTCTTTGTTGATGACATTATTTTTGGAGGAGATGATAATCTATGTATGAAGTTTGCTGATGAAATGAAGAGTGAATTTGAGATGAGTAGGATTGGAGAGATGAATTTATTTTTGGGATTGCAAGTTACTCAATTAGACAATGGAATTTTCATATCTCAGTCTAAATATGTGAGAGACTGTTGAAGAAGTTTGGCATGGATGACTCAAATCCTGTTGGTACTCCAATGGTAACCGGATGCAATTTAACATAGAATGATGATTCTCCTAAGGCAAATCAAACATGATATAAGTAAATGATTGTTGGATTGCTCTATTTAACTCAGACTAGACCAAACATCATGAATGTTGTATGTATGGTTGCTAGATTTTAGGATGATCCAAAAGAATCTCATGTGACTGCTATAAAGAGAATCTTTAGATATTTGAAAGGGATAGTTGACTTTGGGCTTTGGTATCCTAAGGATGATGATCTTACTTTGAATGCATATACTGATACAGATTGGGCAGGAGATGTAGATGACAGGAAGAGTACTAGTGGTGGTGCCTTCTTCCTAGGGAAGAAGTTGGTGTTATGGTTGACTAAAAAGAAAAATTCCATTTCTCTATCTACTGTTGAGGTAGAGTATATTGTTGCTGCAAATAACTGCACTCAAGTGATGTGGATGAAACAGATGTTGAAAGATATCATAGTAGTATATGGTGAACCTATTACCATATATTGTGACAACTCAAGTGCAATAAACATATCAAAGAATCTGGTGCTACACTCTAAGACCAAGCATATATCAATCAAGTTTCACTTCTTGAGGGAGAAAGTGAATGAGAAAGAAGTTAGACTGGAATATGTGCCTACCAAAGAACAAATTGTAGACATTTTCACCAAGCCATTGCCAAAGAATACTTTTGAGTATCTTAGAGGGATGCTAGGGGTAATTACCCCTCCTGATATGAACTAAAGATGCATTTACTTGCAACAATTTGTGTGCTTCATAGATATTTCTTGATCTGGATTAATGTTTTCATGGCTGCTACTCAGGGGGAGTAGTCAGATGTGCAGATATGTGGTTTAGAGCTTGTATGTAGGAAGTTAATGCTTATCTTTTCCATTGATGTCAAAGGGGAGAAGAACAATGTGAAAAATCTTTTTAGGGGGAGAAGAGCGATTGAGGAAAAGAGTCAGAACCTAAGGGGGAGTAAGTGTAGTTGTGTTGATGTTATTTTTCACATCATGTGTTTCCATCAATGCCAAAGGGGGAGATTGTTGGATGTTGTGGTTGTGTTGCTAATATGTGGTTGTCATTGATGTCAACACTATTAGCATTGTTATAGTGAAGGTTGTATATGTCAAGGATATTGAGAAAATTGTTAAAAGGAAAAGTTGTAGGTTGCTAGTGGAACAGTGAAGGTCATGAAGGTGTTTTTTTTCTGTACATTGAAGATCATTTGTTGTGGTCTAAAGGGTTTATTTATGAGAGTATCTAGTTCATCTACTAGAAGTTTCAGAGGTTTGCGTGAAGATTTGATTGTGCTATGAATAGTTGTTTCTGACAGTATTTTTGTGGTTTCTAATTGAAGTTTATGTGATTCTGGGAATTTATGTTGCTATGGATGCTTCTCTATTAGTTCTTGTTGCTTGTGGATGCTTCTAGATCATTCTCTATCTTTGTTGTATGTCTACGTTGATCGGTGTGCTCGTGGTCGAAGATTTTTCTTGCGAGTGTTCGGGTTTTCATGTTCTTGTCCGACATGATGGTTGTAACGTGTTGCAGATCCTTGAAGATTAAAATTTGAATGTTTGGCGTGCTTGATGATATTTTTTTGGGTCACATCATAATATTAGCCTACGGTGTATGATTCACATCAAAAATTTATTTGTAAATTTGGGCCGACATTGTAAACTTGTTTTATTCTTTTGGCCGATGAAGTTGTTGATGTAATTTCATGTTGCAGATATATAAGAGTGTTTGTTTGACAGAAGTTAGTGTGTTTATGGTGTGAAGGAAAGCCAGAGAAAGAGAAAGTGTGCAAACATTGATATATTCATTTGATTGCAAAGCAGAGTGTGAAGAAATTTGAGCGAAGTGTGAAGAAGGTTTTATGTGCTTAACTGGAACTATAATCAGGCTTGTGTAGAAGCTATTTTCTCAGTTCATACCCTGTGGATCTAATCTGTATTTCTCTTCCTTGGGTAGTGAGCCCTCTTGTATTTGAGTAGTGAGCTCTAGGCAGTGTGCCTGAATGCATGTGCATTCCCATTATTTTTCATTATACTTTTAACAGGGTATAATATTGTGGACTAACATCCACCGTGGTTTTTCCCATAACAAGGTTTCCATGTAAAAATACTGGTGTTCTTTGTGCTTCTGATGTGTTGATTGTTCATGGTTTATCATTCATTCATTAGATCTGAGATTAAGTTAAGTTTGAAAAGTTTAAATATTTTGTGACAACTGATTCACCCCCCTCTCAATTTTATGTCCTTGTTTTGCCAACAATTAGGTGACCCATTGCATTGCCTGAATTCATTGCCTTGGTATCACAAAGTGTCTATAAACCTTATCAATCCATTCACAATGAAATGTATAGTGTTGTTACCACCACATCCATTTGTAAACTAAAATAATGTATTGTAGATCTTAAGGGGTGAAGAAGAATAAATCTTAGTCCCCACTTGCTTGTCACATTTTCTCATAGAGGTGTTATACCCTTGTACTAAGGTAAATTATCACATTGGTACTTATTGAAAAACTAATAGGATGTGTTTGGCATATGATTTACCTCAAGGTCAATTATACCATTTCTCTCTCATAGTCTCCCTAAGATATGCATCTCAAGGAACACTCCCCTTGGTCTAGTAGAACCTAAGGAATATGGAGGAGATATCCATCCTTATCCATTGGTCCTCACATATTGTTATCTAATCGTAAGTCATACCTTCAAACTTTGATGACATACCATTGGCCTTAGGTGTTAGTCCAAAGGATGTAGGCTAAGTAAAGTTACACATTTATTCACCAATATGTTGTAACTTTCTAAGGTTTTCTAAATTGAGCTATTTGGAGGTTGTTAAACATGCACACTCAAATTATAAATTCAATCATATGTTCATATCTTAGTGGAGCTTAGCACATGCACATTTTGTAAACAAGAACTAAAATAATATTCTAAATCTATTAAGGGGGAAATTAATCTCAATAATTAATGGGTATAACCAATCATCCCTCCATCATTACCTTTGAAAACGTAAAGTGAAAGTCTTAGCAAGATTCCACCTTGAAGAATTGTCAATGGATTTGTCTCTAGGTACATTGGAAAAAATATGTATGTAGGGAAATATAAATGAATGACATGAGATTAATCAATATTAGTGTTGGCAACCACACATTGTGGGTTGTATCCCACATTAAGTGTTTTTTACACTCTTTATGCCATGCTTTGGGAAATGTATGGAGATCCAAATTAACCTCCATTTGTAAAATATCTCACTATGGAATTCACAAATGATCCCACTATGGACATAATTCTCCCCTTGATGATTTTAAGAATCCTTAGTATGATGATGATACGAAAGGGGATCTTGTTTATTAGGAAAGTCTCACACATTTTGATGACAAATAAATCTCTCTTATCATTTTTCCTACCCCCACATCTCTAACATTGATAGCTATTCAACCAACTCTACTTACTACATTTAATAGATCTCAACTTCTTCCCATGATATTATATATTCTCTTCAATATTTTTACACTTGTCTTCTTGATCATTGAGATATATACTTATCCTTGACATACATCAATGGCTTATTAAATCTCACATTTTGGATCTTGAATACAACATTGAGGATATATTTTTTCTCTTTGATGAAAACTCACATAGAGTCACATATCATATTTTGGATCCTCCTATTCTATCTTTGCTATGTCATACTACTAACTTAACACATCATAATTCACACTGGTTTAAGTCTCATACTTCCATTATCACTATTCTCAAATCTTGTGTGGAACATTCACAATTTGGCATCAACATCATACACATGAGAAACTTACAATACCACACCTTTTGATTCTTTTTTACATTCCATCATCTGAGTGGGAAATATACAATTTACATCTCAAGTTTCTTTCTTCCAAGAGGGAGATACATCATTTGGTACAAAGGGACATAGTACAATATTTACCATGTAAAATTTTGCATTAACTTTCTCTGTCTTCTTTATGGAGGCACACATGGGCCTAATCTTGCAAGGATTTCAAGACACTATCGTTTTTGTGGGTATATCTTGTCCTCCTAATTATATCTTAGTTGGAATGGATTTTTGTCCTATGGATTTTCTATATTCTACTTCTAGGGGGTACACTCTCTTTGTACATTGGGATTGTTTTAGATTGTACATGGATACTTAACATGGGTTATCTTACCAACATCCATTTATTTATTACCTAAGTGACACTTAAGGAGAGTATTGGTGTAATTAATTATTACACATTTAATATAAAGTTTACTTAGGTAATTAGTTTTTTCTAGTTAGGTAGATTTAGCCATAATAAGCACTTCACATCAAGTTGAACTCAGTTCATTTAATTTCTCTTCATGTTGAGTCCACCCCTTTTTCACTTGCGACCAACTCAACTCCAAAAAAAAAAATATTTTTGACTTTTTCTCCCAAAGTCTAGATATTGTAGTGCTTTCCTTCTATCTACATCAACCTTAAATACAATTTTTTTTTTTTATTCTTCTTTTGTTTGCATTGAATTAGTATCATCTTATTGTTTGCTCTTGGGTAGATTTGTTGTTTATAAAAAATTCTAACAAAAATATTAATAAACCAATATTTATGGTTTTATACTCTCAAACCTCTACTAAAAATAATGTCAAATCCTACCCCCATGGTACAGACTGGTTGGTCGAACTATTGAAAGACATAAACAATCGATGTAAGTTCACACCTTGACTAAGCCACTAGCACACATTGTGGGGCAGGCACTGGGAAATCACATGGCCCAAAGGGAATTAGTCTCACTTGGTAATGAAAACTTAAGAGAAGCCCATCAAGTCATAGGGATACCCCTTCGAGTCATAAAAATAAAAAAAATAAAAAAAAAATGTCAAATCCTTGATCATAATAAACCAAATAAGAAATAAGCAATGGTCCAAATGAAAATGACAATGCAAAGAGATATGGGTTATTTATCAATAATGAATTTTTGACCAACATAAAATGGAGTAGTTACAAGAAGAAACGACAATGCAATGTTCCCTTTGTTACATGAAAAGGAAACGTCCCTCTTTTCTTCTAGAAACAATTTTTTTTCCTAAAAATACTAGATATATCCTCTAACTTACATGATAATCTACTTTAGAAATTAACCCACAAATACAACCATTCATTATACCAATTCAATTCATGTTTATTGATGAGAGTTTCCCAATTATTTTAATTCATAATCCTAAATGTAAAGGGAAATTTTAATTGTGTGAATCCTTAAAATGATGTTATTTAAAGTTAAATTTTTAAAAGGTCATATTGGAAAAAAAAACTTACTAAATTTTAAACATAAACTAATCTATTGATCTATTTATTGAATTAGATAGGAAAATGTGTCATTATTCTAACATCATTCAATTTAAATTTAGATTAAAAAATATTAGAATAATATGAACATTCAAATTAAATGATGCTAGAATAACAGGGACATTTTTTTTCTAATTTATTAAGTGCATATGACAAAGTTTGTTGGAATTTTAGATAAAGTGTTTGGAAATATTTGAAATTGTCAAATTGAAGCCTAGAGATTATGATTGGCCTCCTTAAAACATCTCCCTCCTTTAATATTAATAAATGGAAGTTCAAGATGATTCTTTGAAAGTTCTAGAGGGTCTTAAGAAAGGAGGCCTAGGGTAATGAAACAACTACTCTTATTCAGCACATCTCAAGACTTCAATTAATCACTTTCAATTTACTAATGGTACCCTTTTGAACATTAACCCAAATCTATAGGAAATTAATATAATTAAAAGCATACCTTTTGCTTATGAGTCTACCTAGATAGATAAGAGATTGATATCTATATCAAAATCCAAATTGTATGAAATTAAATTTGAAGAAAGATATATTAGAATTTTTGGTCACCAAATTGGTATGCATATTGGAGTCTTTCCTAGTACCTACTTATTGGAGTCTTTCTTAGTACCTACTTGGGTATGCATATTTTGGAAACAAGTTATGACTATATTTCACACAAAATTTCCCTCTTGAAAAATAAATAAATTTTATTTTTAATACATGTAGGCCAATTAAGATCAATGATATCTTTGAAGCTCTTCTCATATTTTGGATGGGTGTATTTTGGTTCCCTAGTAAGATCATAAAATGATTAGAAGATATTATCAAAAAAATTATATGGAGACTAATATTGAACATAAGAAAAACCATTTGGTTACATGTGATATAATTTGTTATAGTAAAAAACTAGATGGTTTAGGAATAGATCTTAGAGTCGTTAACATGGAAATGCTAGGTAATAGAAATATGCTTTCCATAGTTTGTATTGTTATTGTGCATAGCTTTTGCTTTTAATTGTGCAAAAAAATTTGTCAACATTTCAAATCAAACTTCATGATCCATCGTTAAGAAGAATAGAGCAAGAGAACAAAAGACAAATGAATAATTGTTAGCAAACTAGACAAAATAAAAAGAGGAGAGGGTAAGTGGGTCCCCTTTTTATCCTACCTATTCTTTTAACAATCATTCATTTCTCTCCTCTTCTCTTTCTCTTTTCTTCCTGATGATGGATCATGGAGTTTGAAAGCATCGAGGAAAAAAACTTACACAATTAAAACCATAAGCTATGCACAATAATGCTAGTTTAGTTAATATGAAGAATGTATACTCATCATAATTCCCTAACATAATCTTTAGAGAAAAACACTTGGATGGGGATGAACTAGAAATAACATTCATTGCTGAAAGAAAGCCCTTGGTGTCTATCATTTGGAATAGCAAAAAATGGATTAGGTATTTATTGCCTTGCTTCCTTAGATGGGATGTTCGAAGAGGTTCAAAGGTTCATTTATAGAAAGATAAGTGACTTGAAAACCAACTCCTTGATTTTAGGAATGGTCTAAAAGACCTTTAGCTTTTTCTTTGTAGGATTTGGGGAGATATTGTAGAGAACTATTTGAATTTGAAGGAAGAAAATGGTTGAGGTATTAACAAGTGGAAAAGTCTTTCTATTGTCCCACCTAATATTTTCTAGGTGTGGATTGTCCTTAATTCTCTCCTCAAAGTTAGATTAATTCCTTCCAAAGGAGAGGACAAAATATGATAGCGTCTCTTTTTTTTTGAGGAATGCATTATTATTAACCTACTTTTCTTTTATTGATGATGATATTCACACAACTCCTCTAGTTTTGTGGAAGAGGGTGTGGAACTCATATGTATGATCAAAAATTCATTTTTCTTTCTTTGGCTATTTATGATAAATTTCTTTCAAGGGAACAATTGAAAATGGGCTTGGCCTGAAATCCTCAAATGTATTATGTGTGGTAATTGAATGAATTTGGCCCTCACTTTCTTCTTCAATGTCCCTTTGTCTTCATGTTATGGGGGAAGTAAATGGACACATTTGAAATCTCTTGGGTCATGCCTCTATTTTTTTTATTAAGATAAACTGAGAAGGACCCGAACCCGATACAAAACAACTATCGAGGCAAAAAGGACAAGTCTCACAAGAGGTGAGGCTTAAAAGGACCGAACAAAGACCAATTGTGCTTTTGAAAGAAGCATAGAACTAGGGAGAAATGAGAAACAAGGGTCTCAACCCTATACAACAGACTTATCCAACAAGTCTCGAGAATGAGAAATGGAAGAGGTAGAGGAGAGACCTTTACACCTTCTACAAATGATAGTCCAAGTGATACTATCATTTGGGCTCCCACTGCAGGGGGGGCAAGAGACACCCCCATGAGAAGACCATCAACATTTGAGGGGGAATAAGAGGATTGCAATGTGAAAGGAAAGAGCCATCCACAAAAGAATCCAGGGGCATAGTAGGAACCAGCGTAGGAGAAGGAGATGCACTCAAAGGAGGAACACCGACAAGATCCATGGGACAACCAAAGTTTGTGTTAGGAACATGATGCTCTTTAGAATCCTGGGAAGAGACATCCTTAGAAGAGGCAAAAGTTGGAATAGTTAGGAGATCATAGTTATCATTATTCCACCAAATAGCTTCACCTTTACAATGCTAAAGAGAACAAGTTGAGGCCAAGTGGCCAACAATGAAACAACAACACTTGAATGTAATCCCCTCATAATTAAATAGTTGGGACCATGGTCGATCCCCAACCAAGAAAACCACATCCTCATGAAGTGGCAAAGAGATGTCAATATCCACTAGAATACAAGCAAAGGTTGAATGCCCCGTGAAAGAAGTGGAATCATCAATCTTCAAAAATGACCAATAGAGTTACCAATGGCCTCATAACAAGTCTCTTCCCAAAATTGGAGGGGAAGATTAAGGAGTCTAACCCACACCGAACACACATTGAGTGGTTCAGTTAAGGGGTCGAAGGAAGATGTCTAGGGTTTGAGCGAAAGAGAGTGCAACCCAAGCCCATAGTCAACCCAACACCAAACAACGATCCTCCAGAGAAGCAAAGGTAGCAACGATGAAAACTTTAGGACAAGGGAAGAGCTCAATCTTACCATCCACTAAAGTCCTCCAAGAATCCAAAACCCACTTGTATAGGTCGAGAATAGAGGGCCGGAAGTTGGAAAAATGACACAACAAACCCTGCCTCTCATAGAAATCCTCATTCTCAGCAACATCCTCTCTACAAACCATCACCAGAGAAGGTTTGGCATTGGGGAGAGGGCACACCCGAGAAGGGTGAACAGAAACAAACCTGGCCACCTGTGAGTAGCTATGTGATCCCGTAAGAGTAGCAGACACAAAAGGGGGGATGAAGGGGGATGAGCCCACAGGGAGAGCGCCAGCCAGAGAAGCCTCAAAAGGAGGCACACCGTTCAAATCCTTCGCAAGCGGTGAAACTAGGCCACGAGAACCAAACACAGCCTCAGAAGACCACCCAGCAGACTAGGGATTGTGGGCAGTAGCATGCACGACGACCTACAAAGTGGAAGATACAGGGGCGCATGAGGAAGAGGGTGTGGAAGGAGGGACACGCACGGGAGGCATGAGAGATGTCATTCCATGTACCTTAGAAAAAAAACTTTTCATGCCTCTATTTGTTGAATCACTACTGGATGAATGAAAAAATACTTTCAAAAGAGGATCTTATTCTCTTATGGAATTTGATCCTAGCTATGCTTCTTTGGAGCACATAGCTTGAAAGGAATGCAAGGATTTTTAGGAAATTCACCTCTAACGAAGAACAAGTTTGGAGTAGGTTTGAAATTCATATAGAAAACTTTATGGAGTGCACCTTCCTCACATCCAACCTTCAACATAAGAAATGAAAATTTTGAACTCTCAAAACAAAGCCAATGTTGAGAATACTAAAGATCTCTTTTGGAGCAAGCCTAACCCTGGATTTTATAAACTCAACTTGCTAGTAAGGGTAATCCCAATCCAACTACTTTTGATTAGACCTTACACAATAATCTTCGCTCTCCCAATGTCCTTGAAGTAGGGTACATATGTCAAAATGCTAACAATCTTGTTGAAGTAGAAGTTATCAATAGGGGTACTTTAGGTCCATTCGGTTGTCCTCTTCTAATGTTTGTGTGGAAGGTGACTCCTATCTTAGTATTAGTTCTTTGAAGAAATAAACTATTAATATTGAATATTAGCTATCAAGATAGAGGAAGCATTTAAGGTCCTTGGTAAGATTCTACTAGTCACCTTTCATCATGTTTAGTGTTGGCCAATAAGCTGATGAACTAGTTGACCAATTGAACCTTTGACAATAAATTTCAATAAGAGAGTTTTCTTTCCAAACCAGATCAATCAATAAATAGAATTTAATAAATTGCTAGACTTATTTCAAAATGATATAAATTAATCTGCTGCTAATTTAATAAAAGTTAATCTGCTGCTAATCTATTTGACTTATGTTACTTATTTGATTTTGACACCCTTCAACTAATTCTCGGTTGTAAGAAAACCTCTTCCTTTACATAAACAAAAATATTATTATAGAAAAAAACTCATTTAATCTGATTTTGGAATATAAACCCAAACTACCTCCTCTACAACAAAAGTCAGAATTCAAAAACGCTAAGCCATTATTCTTCATGCCATGAAAAATCATAGAGAAAATGCAGCATGCCATGATTCTTTTTCTCATGGGAAGGATTGTTCACACACAACATCAACAATAGCATTGCCACCACCAACAATAACAAGTTCCATCCCTCATCCAGCAGTGATGACAGCAATGACAAAAGTTTTGCTTTCACAATATGGATAAACCATAACAGTCCAGAAGAATGTTGTAATGCCAGAATAAATCAGGGCAGAGAGTGTTGGGTTTCTCAGAAATTACCTTAAAGTGGGTTGTAATTATATCAAGTCTCTTTCCTGGAATTAGACACAACATGCTTTTCCTTCCTCAGAAATTACATGACAATTGAGAGCGAGTATAAAAAATTGCTGGGGACAGAGTGGGTCATAAAAGGGCTTTCCTGACATTTCCTTTCCAACACGAAAGCACAAGTCATACTGTTATTAATGACTTGACGGCTGTTTTCTGGGCCCATATTTTTGTTGCTTTGTGTGTGATTGTTTCTTTTTCATCATTATATTTTTTTGTTTTCTTTTGTAGATTTAACTTTAAATTTTTTTCATGAAAATAATTGGTTTATATAGACATCAGTATTTTTTGTGTTTCTTACAAGCGGATTATTATATGATAAGTATATGTGACGAATAAGCGATTATTATATGATAAGTATATGTGACGAATAAGCATACATCTATCGATGTCTATCTTTTTTTTGACAAGTGAATTACAACATGATAAATAAGCATACTACACCGAAATCAAAAGTCATTATTCAGCTAAGTAGTCACAAGCAAGGGGGTCTCATCTATTAAAGTCATTATATTGCAAACTTGGCTTCATTGGTCCTTTGAGGTTTTGAACCTTGGTGGATGGCGTAATCAAGGAACCTACCATAATCCTCACCAATAGTGCTCAACCAATTGAATTACAACCCTTTGATTAACTTTTATATTTTTAGTTTAGGAAGTTGTGGGTTATTCATATGTTTTTATAGGGTAGGGGATCAAGTTTGGGGTGGTTAGAATTACATTCTTTATTTTTTATTGTATTTTTTTAATTTATAGATCAATTTTAACCTTCCATTGATGTTAATATTATTCTTATTTTATTTTATAACATTATAATGGTGAAATTTGTATATCTATGTTGTTTGTCATTTAATTTTGTGTATATTTTGAAAGAATATTTTAATATATTTATATATCAATAAGTGGTGTAATCTAATGAGAAGGGTTATTTTTCCTATATCATTAATCACCCACCAACATGCATTCTTATACATTCATTTCCCACATCATGCTTATATGTGAACATTTGATATATTCATCTAAGCTACACATTAATTATGTCTATCTATGTGCATATATCCATACATTTGTTGTCCACTTTGATCTGATTGTTATCATGTTCTAGGTCATTTTCATGGACATGAGGTCAACTCTATAGGCACTAACTTGACCCTCAAAATTTTAAAATTTGAATTAAAATTTTGGCTAGCTCCTATCCATTCCTTCCCTACCAAGGACCTAAAAAGCACACATTTTTACACAACTATGTTATTATATTTAAAGACATTCAATTGCATTTGTTTAAGACATCTTATACTCTATCAATCATATTAAAGAAGCAAATAATTCCATTAGTGCACTAGAATATATCTAGATTTACACAATTGAGATCTAATGTTTTATATCATTTATCTAAGTTTTCTAGGGGTTGACCAAGGAGAACATGTCCCCTAGTGACATTCTAGCAATCCTCCAAATGATTTTTAAATACCATTGTCTCAAATAGCAAAAATAAAAGCAAATTATGTGCAACATGAATTTAAATTGTACACTACTCTAGATCATTTTTGTTGGTGTAAGAATTTTTTGCAAACACAAATCTAACTTTGATTCACAAACTCAACCCATCACAATGTAGACAAATTATTTAGATCTTGAGGTGGGGTAAAAATAGATATCAATTTTTTATAAGTCCAAGGCATTCAAAAGTTAGCACCATATTAAAATTTTATTCATCCTTGAGCCTAGAGCTAAGTACTTTAATTTATTATAATTATTTTTGTTATTTAGCCTTTACTATTTCAAAATTACATCTGAGGGCAACTCGTAATAATTGTTCTAAGTTGATTTGTGTTGAGTTGTAACCATTTCATTTGGTTAAAGCATAGATTAAGCATAGGGAAAGTTTTTTCCTTCACATTTTTTATGAACTTGGTTGATCCTACACATCCTATCCTTCCTTTAGGGTTTTTTCATCAACATCAAGATTTTTAGATTTGATACAATTTTGATTATCATCTATTCTCACATTTCTTAGATTTTTGAATCATATTTTCTTATTCATTTCAACTAGGATTTGAATATACAACAATTTTTTTCATCCTCCCATCCTAGGATATTCTAGCATTATGGCACCTTTCAAGGATTGTTCCTTGGTTGATTTACATACATTTATTTCATATTTCAATATGTGTTTATCATTCATATCACTTGACACATCCATTCTTGACATTCTTGTGAAATTTTATATTATGGATGTGAGAGTTTTATCTTTAAAGGTTTTATTTTTCCATGTCTTATCATTTCTATCCACTATTGAGTTGATTAATTATTATCCTCTTATGTTAAAGAGGCTTAGTCCATTTATGTCTACATCTTGCAATACTCATATGCCCAATAACAATGATGAACATATAATAAGCAAGGATCTATCATGTGAATTCACCTATTCATGATATTAGTTTACTTTGTGATGACACATTTAATGATAATCCTATGTCCATATATTTATGTGCTTTCAATGAATTATCTCCTCTCATATAGTATGCTGGATATATTAAGGATAATTCCTTCATATCTATGTTTAATCTATTAATACTTATGATATTATTTCAAATACTCTTACCCCATATTATGATAGCTTATTCCATAATGATAATTCATTAGATTCTCATGTAAAATTCATTAGTATTCCAATGCCTTATCACCCTACATTACATAACGACATTAAGCCTTAGGGAAGAGCTCTTACATAATGACTATGATGGGTCTACTGACACTTTCTTACATGTGAAATCCTTCCCACTTGCTAATTAAGAACACTTAGATATTGACATCTTGTTGATTATTATGAATTTTGAAATAATTTTTCAGACAACATTATGGAAAACTATTGAATTCTATTCCAATTTAATGCTTACTAACAAAACTAAAGAGGAAACTATACCTCTATTATTCAAACATTATTTAAATTACCTTTCTAATGTACATCCATTGTGGGAACTCTAGAATATAAACCCCCTTTTTTCATGGATACATTGAGGTTATACATATAAGGTTTGGGTCCCAAACAAAGTGAGGACCTAATGAACTTCAAAAATATCTGAGTTGTTTTTCCTCCTAATAAGAAAAACAAACTAGGGACTTGTTGAAGAACAAAGGCATAACGTCAATCAAGGCAAAAAATGATGATAAATTTTTAGGCAACATTATGAAAATCTATTGAAATCCATTTCAATTTTATGCTCCCTAAGAAAACTAGAGAGGAAACTACATCTCTATTATTCTCACGTAATTTAAATTGCATTTTGAATATAAATCCATTGTGGGAAACTATTGAAATCCATTTTAAGTCTACACATTCACAAAACTAGACATAAACTATTCCTTTATTATTCTAACATCACTTAAATTGCCTTTGAAATATAAATCCATTCATTTTACTTTTTCATTGATATATCCAGGTTATGCAGATTGGGTTTGGGTCTCAAACAAATCTAAGACCCAATGGACTTCAAAAAGATTTGAGATATTTATCCTTCTAGAAAAAAAAAAGGCGTAACAACAATGAAAGTAAAAAGCGACGACAATTTTTTGGACATTATGAGAAACTATTGAAATCCATTTCAATTTAATGCTCACTAACAAAATTAAAGAGGAAAATATGCCTCAATTATTCTAAAATCATTTGAATTGCCTTTCAAATATAAACCTAATGTGGGAAACCATTGAAATCCATTCTAAGTCAATACTCACTCAAAAAACTAGACAAAAACTATTCCTTTATCATTGTAGCATAATTTAAACTATCTTTGGAATATAAATTCATACTTTTTTTTAATAGATACATTGAGGTCATACAGATTGGGCTTGGGTCCCAAACAAAGACCTAATGAACTTCAAAAATATTTGAAATGTTTATCCTCCTAACAAAAAAGAATGAATTGGGGGCTTGTTAAAAAACAAAGGCAAAACATTAATGAAGGCAAAATATGATGATATAAATTTTCAGGCAGTATTATGGAAAACTATTGAAATCCATTTCAAATTAATGCTCACTAACAAAACTGGAGAGAAAACTATGTCTCTATTATTCTAACATCATTTAAAATTGTCTTTCAAATATAAATCTATTGTGGGAAGCCATTGAAGTCTATTTTAAGACAATACCCACTCACAAAACTAGACAAGAACTATTACTTTATTATTCCAACATCTTTTAAACTGCTTGAAGAATATAAACATATACGTGTTTTTTAATGGATACATCCAAGTTATATAGATTGGGATCTGATCCCAAAGAAATTGGCACCTAATGAACTTAAAAATTATTTGAGATGTTTATCCTTCTAACAAAAACAAACAAACTGGGTGCTTGCTGAAAACAAAAGCATGACAACAATGAAGGCAAAAGTGATGATAAATTTTCAAACAGTGGGGAAGCATTGAAACGCGTTTCAATTCAATGCTTACTAACAAATCTAGAGGAAATTAAGCCTCTAGTATTCTAACTTCATTGAAATTGCCTTTCAAATATAAATCTTTTGTGCGAAACCATTGAAATCTATTTTAAGTAAATACCCACTCAGAAAACTTGACATAAACTATTCCTTTATTATTCCAACACCATTTAAACTGTCTTTGGAATAAACCTGTACATTTTTTTAATGATACAACCGAATTAACATACATATCTCTGATATCAGAAAATGAATACAACCAAATGAACACATATAAAAGACATCTCTAACATCTCCACTTTCAACTAATATATCAGAAACTTCCTTTGCCATACACACCAATTATACTATAACCCCTTGGATGCCCATACAATTTAACTTCTCAATAGAAACTCAAACAAATCCCCTGCTACAAAAGTCACTGACTAAAAACACTAAGCCACTATTCTCCATGCAAAAAGAACACAGAATATCAGAAGGAAAATACTGCATACCCTGCACTTTTTTTAGGGAAAGAAAATGACCAGATATTCTCTACGCGGACGAGGCCTGGGATTGGTCATACACATCATCACAAACATCATTGCCACCAGCAATACCACCAGAAATTTGAACATTTCCCCCAGCCCATCTTCATTTACAATGTAATAATACCCCATCTTCGCTTCCACAATATGGACCAACTTTCAACGGACCTGAGGAATGTTATTATATTGGAATATTGATGAGTTGAAACAGTCAGGGTAGGAATATTTCTATCAGAATAAATCAGGGCATCTGGCTTTCTAGAAGTTACCTTCCATCCAGGCCCTTTCCCAGAAATGGGAGCAAATCGGTCAAACTTTATTGGAATTAGACACATGGTTTATTTTTTCAGAAATTACATGAACAATGGAGGGTGATTCAGAGTCAATCGCTGGAGACAAAGTGGGCCAGGGGTGGGCTCTCCTAACCATCCCCATTTCCAACTGTTGAAAGCCAAGTCATGAAGATTTTTCTGATTTAGAATTCATATGTGTGATTTAAAGATAAACTATCACTAAATTCCACAAGAAAATGGCCTCTTGGAAATCACATTCACTTTCTGTTGCAGATTGTCTTATTAAGACCCAAACTATTTTCACTATTGATGATATTTCATGGGGATCTAATGCTGAGACTAACACCGAAATGGTTAGGAATTTAATTAATGGATGGTTGAAGAGGTTCTAAGGTAAATTTTTGGAAAGATGTCTGGCTTGAAAACGAACAATTGACTTTAGGGAGGATTTAAAGGATCTTCAATTCTTTCTTTGTAAGACCTAGGGAGAATATGTTAAAGAACCACTAGATTTGAGTGAAAGAAAATGATAGAGCAATTAAAAGGTAGTGATGTCTTACTCATCTCTTGAAGCATGAGATGTCCTTAACTCTTTTCTGCTCAAATTCATATTAATGGCTTGTAAAGGAGAGGATACACTTGTTGAAAGCTTTGCAACATGAGCATGAAGTATGGATGGTTGTGCTGGTTGTTCCTATGTTGTCATTGATGTCAACATGATAATAATTACATGGTGATAATTATATGGGAAGTTTGCTTGGTTTACCGGAAGTTGTTCTCTGTCAGCAACACTCCTTTGTGATGGATCAGTGTGTTGGTATTTGAGTTTGGAACACACCACAAGATCTAGTATGACTCTAATCTCTTAACTATGTTTTATTGACTCATTCATATTGTTATTTCCTAGATCATGAGACATCTTTTTCTATAAACAAAAAGTTATTTGTGACGGAGTTTAACTTTGTATCCTACCATTGTTCTGTGTGAGGTATATTGTGTGGGAGACTCCACATTCTACTAAGGTGAACATTCTTATGCTGCAGTTTTGTTGATAGTCTCTTTATTGGTAGTATGATGGGAAATTAATGTGTTGTCAGATCCAAAAGGTGTTTGCTTTGAGGATTATTTGTTGGTTTGGAGAATTGTGTTTTAGTCTTGGTCGACTCACCAAATGTAATATACTATGAAGACTAACAACCGACTTGGCATAATGCAATACATGGATAAAATGTTCAAATCTTATATGGTGCCAACGAAGAAAGGTTTTGATTATTTTGTGATCATCCAATTAGGCTGACCTAATTGATGAATAAGATATTCTTGTATATATATAAGATGAAAGATAGAAGTGAGATGAATAAGAGAGAGTGAGAAAGAAAAAGTGTGTGTGTGTGTGTGCAAGCAAGTGAACAGAGGAGAAGATCAGAGCCTAAATGCTTTATCAGTAGTATAGATTTGTTGAGCGATGCAGTTCTTTATATTCTAAGCTTTAGTGGAACCGAACCCTGCACATTGAAGGTGTATTCCATCAGTTCATTCTTTTGGCAGTGAGCCACTATCATTGTATCTTAGCAGTGAGCCATCTTTTGTACTCAAGTTGTGAGCCTTTTTAAGGACAATAAGTCCTGGCAATGAGCCTTGTAATATTTTGTATTTGGATATAATATATTGTGAGTTAACCCTCACTGTGGTTTTTCCCATTTTGGGTTTTCCACATAAAAATCTTGGTGTTCACATGTGTGATTGCATTGATTTGTTTTTATGTTCTCTCTTGTTGATTCAGTCAAAATTGTGATAATGGTTAAGTGGATTTTATTATCAGTTTGTTGAATACTTATTCACCCCCCCCCCTCTTAGTATTCCAGATGTTCAACAACACTTAGATGGCATCTTTTGTCTTCTGGGGAATACTTTGTTAAAGCAACCTACTTTGCTTTCATTGGTAAGGAAACTAACTCAATTCCTTTGGTGGGGTGGAGAAGGGTTTGGAACACTAAAGCCTAACCAAAAGCTTCTTCTTCTTTTCTTTGGTTGGTTGTTTGTGATATTTTTTTATTGAGAGAACAATTTTAAAAAGGGTCTATCATGAAATACTCAAATGTGTTACATATGATAATTCAAATGAAATTGACTACACCTTCCCCTTTGATGCTCTTTTGCCTTCATGTTATGAGGGGATTTAATGAAAAAAATTAAAAACTCTTGGTTTATGCCTATACTTGTTGAGTCATTATTGACTCAATGGAAAAACTATATTCAAAGAAAAGGACCTTCTTTATCATGTATTTGGATCCTAGTCATGCTTATGTGGAGTATATAGCTCAAAAGGAATGAGATAATCTTTAGGAATGTAAATCCATACTTTTTTTTAATGTATACAACTAGGTGACATAAAGGGTTTTATATCCAAATTAATTGGCACCTAATTAACTACAAAAATATTTGAATCCTCCCTACAAAAAATGGAGTGGGAACTAGTCCCATTGTAATTTGGACTAGGGTAGAAACTTGTTAACTCTGATGTTTCATTTTGATTGTGTGTATGTGCATAAACAACTAACATATTGATTACTAATGAATTTGGTTCTATTTACTTTATTAAATCAAGCATGTATTAATGTGGATTAACTTGGATTAATATTTATCTAGTGAATTATGTGCGATAAACATTTGCCCATTTGCAAGTGCCAAGGTGCAAGGTGATGTAGATTTTGTAGCTTTTTCTAAGAGGAAGAGTCCTAATGCCAACTCGATGGCAAAAATATTTGAGTGTATGTCTTGTCTTAGTTATAAGTTTGACCAAAATGTAAGTAGCATATATGCAATCACACCACTTTGCAATGGTTTTGTTTGTATATTTAGTTAGAAGTTCATTTTGATTGGTGTCTCCAATAAGTTAATCCCAAGTTATAGTTTAAGGTCATCTTGAATATATTATTCTTGATGCACATTAATTTGTGATCATTATTATATGATTTGTTATAATAATCTAAATTTTAAATGACACTTTTGAGCAAATAGACAAATTTAATTTTTGAATATATTTATATTAATTTGTGATCATTAATATATAATTTATTACAATAATAATCTAAATTTTAAATAATAATTCTTAGCATATAGACAATATCTAATTTTGTGGGTATATATAAAAGAGCCCCAACCCTTGCATAAGAGAGAACTAGAAAAAAAAAACAAAATAGATTTACTACAACAAAACATCACTACAATAACAAAAAAAATACAACTACAAGTCAAAAATAAAATGGTAATTTTAACATAAGGAAGTCCCACTCTTTAAAAAATAAAGAATTGCTTAGAGTGACTCAATTATCTTGTCAAGCATATTGTGCAAGAGGTGCATATGCATTTAGGTAGGTGCTCCAAACTCTCTAGAATGAATCTAAACTATATCTATTTGTAAATTCAAGAACTTTAGGGAACACCATATATATTTCCACTCAAACCATGGAATGAGAGGAAGCAAATTAAATTAATAAGAAAATGTAGAAGATTGGTGGTTGTGGGCATGGAGAGGCACGAAGGTGAATATTATTAGAAAAATAATCCTTAAAGTGGAAGATCAAAACTAGAAGGGACCATTCAAAATATTTTGGAGTGATATCTAATAATTGCACTAAAAGATTGTGTGGGGCTATCACTATTATTTGGGCACCACCCAAGTTTTTAAGAAATAAATTTGGTATGTAAAATCAACCACTTTGTGATTTATGGTTTTACACTATTCTGTGAATCTTTATATTGTGTTGGGCCTATTGGTTGGAGTGATAAAATGCTTAATAAATTGATGCTTCTCAAACAATTTGTGTTAGTATTGCCTTAATATCATTATATATAGAAGTTATTAGCCTCTCATTTGATATAATTGAAAATATATAATACTATTTATTTTGACCTATTTATCTAGATGTAAGTGTGGTACACAATCTCTTCTGAATTAAATAGCTATAGACCAGGTGATTTAAAACCACAAGAAGAATCATTATAAGGAAGGAATTAAATAGATCTAAAACATCTATATATGACCCATAGGTCAACTTCATTGTTTATTATTTCCTTGTAACATACAATATTTTATTTTATTTTAACCCTTACATGCAAAGTCTTTGTAAGATTTAGTTTATGCAATAGTTTTTTCTATTTTAATGGTCAAAATTTACCTTTGAACCATTGGAGTTGGTAGTGAACTCCACATTTCCTAGTAAATAATTGCAACCAAAATGTCTATCACAAACAAGAGATCAAAACAATGATTATGCTCATGCAACCTTGAGAAAAAAGTTGATCCACACAAAAACAAAAATTTGATATTGAGATTAACTTGTAATTGTATTGAGTGAATACCAAGATGATTGCATAATACAATAATGAATGCTTATAAAAGCATAAAGCAAACCCTAGATTAGGATTAAATTATATTGAGACAAGTGTCATCATCTCATACAATGAGACAACTTGACCTATAAATAGCCCATTCTAATAATGAAAAAGCACTTCTAAGTTTAACTTAAGTCTAAAGTAATAAGAGACATAATAATTAATTAATGATTAATTAGTTATTAGATAATGTTTTTGAACAAGACAATTGAGAGGGGGGGTATCAGTTATAGCAAATTAAACTTTTCTAATATTCACCGAAACTTAGATCAATCACAATTCTTAACTCTGCTAAAATGATTAAACATTAAGTGTAAGTGCAAAAACTAAAACCATCACACAAACACAGTAACACTAGATTTACATGGAAAACCCAATGAGGGAAAACCATGGTGAGGATTAACTTACACTATAGAGAATATCAAATCGATTACAAAAAGGATCACTACTTGAGAAAAAGGCTCACTACCAAAACAAGGACTCACTGTTCAGATTAGGACTCACTGTCCAACATGGCTAGATAGAAGAGATATGTTACAAAGAGAAGAAAATATTAATGCAACAAAGAAATCCATCACAATTTTCTCAATCACTTGCAGACATGCATGAATGATAGAGTCCACTTTAGAGTCCACTTTCAGCTCACTACATATGAAAACTCAACATTTAGACTTCGCACTGATCTGCCACACTCACATTACATCCATCCACTTGATTCACACCTGCTTCACATCTATCTGCTCTATTTCCTTGCACTTATCTCTTGTTCTCATTTTCACCACTAACTCATCCTATATTTATACTATCTTCAACTTTGAAACATATCCAAAGTTGGCCATCAATCATTAAATTCAAATTAGGTCAGCACCAAAACATCCTAGGGTGGAATTAGAATGAGGGCAACCCAAACACATGCTTGATGAGGACCCAAATAGGTCCCAACATGCTTCATCAATTCCAAAGGTAGTGTTTAACACAAGGTTATAAAAACTAGTGTAAAACGCATAGAACAATTAAGCACGATCTTTTCATATGTCAAAATTATCTTCAACACATTCATAACAACTTAACTCTAGAACTGAAAGTCATAAGACTTAACCAAAGAGAAATCCAGACCAACAACATTTCTCTCGAACCTCAACCAGATATACGAAAAATCAAAGTTCACAACTAGTGAACACAATTCACACTATACAATGAATCATAAACCAAAAATTTGGATAGAGCAGCTTCCAACAACCATGAATGACATATTTGAACTGCACACACATAGAAGCAAAACCCGAACCAAAACCCGAAGCAACCATTGAACACCTGCAATCTTCCTCCAATACAATTAAATCTCAATATCCTCAACATAAACAACCAATAACCTATTTCCAGAACATTAATGACAACAACAACCAGTTGATAACCAATTGACCAATTGACATCAATGACAACTTGCAACAAATTCTTCATTCTTGCAACAGATTTCCTAATTACTCTAATTCTCACCCTTAAGATCAACTTAGGGAGAAACTAAACAACTAATAAAGGATGCATGGATGGGTCTCAAAAATAAAGCTTGATGAGGTACCCATGTGCAAACAAATAAAAATTTCATAACCAAAGAAAACAAGAAAACCACATGGGAAAAAACTCCTCTCCAAAAAAAAAGAAAATGAAATAATTACACTAGTGGAAGAAAGGAGGATTCAATGTGACCCCCTAAGGACTATGTTTGTCACACAAGAACAATAGATGTTCCCTAGTAGGAGAGAGAGAATAAATATATGATTCTCCCCCATAAAGAAAGAGCTCAAGTGCCAATGATGAATGCTTAAATATAGAACACGACCCACTGCCTACAAACAACATTTCTCCCCTTAGGAAGAAATTGATCCACTGGTGATTGGATAAGCCATTTCCAAAAGATGGAAGAATCAGGAATCCTAATCCAAATGATGTGTGCCTCTAAAAAGTGCTCAAGTGTCCACATGTTGGAATGAGATGATGCCAATCCAAAATCTATGAAAACTGATGTAGAACAAGTTGTAAAAGCGATGAAGATGGTAGGCCAACAATGATGATATGGTTGTCACAAAGAGGAGATGAATTTCCTCAAAGTAATCCTCCAAATTAGCAACTTGAGACTCTACAAACAAGGATGGTATGTTTGTAAGATATGAATCCCAAGTAGTTGTGTTTCGAAGAAGATGAATGTCCTACTACACTATACCAATAGGTGCCAAAAATGTGGCAATGCCAAGCTGATCAAGAACAATAAAAGATGATGATTGGGTCTTGATCTGAAGAGTGGGAACATGAAGAAAAGTATTTGAACCATTGAAACATGCAAGACCTATGATATACTCAATCTCCTCTAAAGTATCATCATCAAAGGGTATGAAACATGGATGTACAAGAGGAATGAGATAATCTATAGTAGGACCCTTTAGGTATGGAGAGATATGAGGGTCTTCATAGATCTCCCAAATTCAATTCCAAAGTGTGTGGGGACAATCAACGTCTAATACAACACACATATGTCATGATCAACACTAGAATAAATAAATCCTACAACATGATCACTAGTAACAATCCATGCTAAATAACTCCCTGATGTGTATGGTGTAGGTATGAGTCCATATAGATAAGGAAAAGATCAAGCCACTCAAGATATCTGTTAGGATGTCATGTCACCAAGACTCATAGTTATCCTTTTCTAGGATGACCACAAAAGGATGAACAAAAAATCCCATGATACTTCCTCAAATGATAAAATCAAAGATTGACAACCTCAATACATATAAAGAAGATCAAATGAATTCATTTCATGCAAACAGATCCTTTCTAGGTGTCAAGATGTCTAAGTATCAACAAAAATGTGAAATCATAAAATATTGAATAAAATTTACTTGGTGCAAATTCTTGAAAAAGTGCATGAATGGATTTGAAGAGCTCTAAAATACCTTTCCAACAATACTGGAATTGTGAAAATTGGAGATTTAGGAAAAAAGTTATGTGTTCAAAAGTAGAAAATGAAGATATGACTTTGATTGAGTATAAAATAAGCAAATAGAAAAAATTGATGATAATACCTACATCATTAGAAAGTCGTCAGAGCCAACTTTCTGATGATATCTCATTTTCTTGATTTTGACACTATTTTCCCAAGTTATGCCCAAAATGAAGAAAAATAGGGTAGGACACCAAAATGGGGTTTGATGAACTAATTAGGACCTATTTCTTTCTATTCCATTAGGAGATGAGATCCACACAATGAAAGGACTATCAACCTTTAGGTGAGTCAAATCAAAGTGTGAATCTATTGATTTCCTTTTTTTGCAAGGACGAGGGTCCTAATAAAACAACACTTTGGGGAGAAAGATTAAAAATAGAAAACTAACTCCAAAATCTAATCTACAACTTGGATCTAATAGATTAAATTCAATACTAATGGAACCAAAAATCAGATCAGAAATCAAAGAGAGGTATGATGATGTGTACTAGTCACCAAAAGTGCTTTTCTGAAGCTGACCTAGGACTCATTCGCCTAGGGGAAAATGGGTCTTGAGTAAGGGTTTGTTTGCAACTTTCGAGGGCCACTTCTATAGATCTGAATCCTTTAATTTGCCTAGGTTTCAAGTTCAGAAATCCAAAAATAAAATTTGCAATTGAGTTTCCATGAGATGACAAATTTTGTGACAACTTTTGTAACTTTGACAACTTCTCCAATTTTACTCTTCAATAGATCTTCAAGATTTCTTCCAACTAAATCTACAAACACAAATCAAGAGGGAAAAATGCTTTGTTTTTGTTGAATGGGGGTTTGCCTTGGTCAAACCCCATTTTGGTAATCGAACCTTGAAGTGAAGTAAAATAGCATGAAAGAAATGATGAATGAACAACTCTATGTCACAACTCACCAAACCCTTGAATGAACATTGGAATGAAGGTCTGCAACTTGCATGAAATGGCTTCAATAGATGTGGATCTTGATCTTTGAAACTTGATTTGAAACAATTCCTTGAATGCTTGAATGAATCATAAAACTTACATCATCATATTGGCTCCAAAAACATGCATAATGTAAGAAGACTTTGATATGACAATTGGATCTTGATTGCTGCAATAAATCTTCTCTTGAATGCCTTGAATTCCTCTTGAAATGCTCTTGAATTCTAACTTGATCTTATAAAAATTGCTTAGATGAAACTTAGTGAAATGACCTTATATTTATAGGTATGTAGCATTAATTTCTTGAAATTCAAATAACACAAGTTGACATGTGAATATGGATTTGAATATATTAAAATACCGCCAAAAACATAATTTAAATTTAGGTCCTAGGTCTAAGTGAGGACCCATTCGCCCATGGATGAACGGGTCCTAGGTCACTCACCTTGGACACAAATGAAAAGTGTTATGTCTAGGCATTAATGAATGTTGGGTTTCCTCTTCAGAAAATGTGATTAATTAGGCTTGGATTTGAATTGGAGGGGCCAATTAAGGAAAATTAACCTCAATTAATTAAGGGAGACCTAAATAAATGTAAAAGTGTAAAGAGGTACACTCTACAACACTAAAAGTAAGGCACAATTAAGTCCATTTTAATTAATAGAGCCCTAAACTTAATGTGAATATGTAAAATACATATTACAACACTAAATTAAGGCATAATTAAGTTCATTTTAATATTAATTCCTAATTAGGTGTGAAAATGTAAAAGGGATACATTTTTCTACAATCCAATGCCAAAAATAAAAAACTACCCCTTTAGGGAAAATTAGGGCTTAGAGGGGGCCATAGAGAGCCTACCATATGGATGACATCATGTTGATGTTAGTGAATGAAATACTCAAGGAATATTCCCTTCATCGTGAAAATACATCAATCACTTGTAAAAAAATCTCGACAAAATATTATGTCATACAATGTCGGAATATGGTTTCATGGACTGAAATATTTTGTGCTTCTGGGATTTGCTGCTAGATTCTAGAATCTTTTGTATGCACCAAAATATGTAGGGTTAGATGTCACAATTGTTGCAAATTTTTTTGGTGAATTTGGAGCTATCAGATGATGTATTCAAGTTGTCAAGCAGCTTGAAAGTGCCATAGGCAGATATGACTTGTTGGCCACCACCATTGAAAGGACTGGGGCTTGCGTGGTTGGCCTATTGCATGCACAAGAGCAAGGTACAATGTACCTTTTTTTCCTATTTTTACGTTTTTTTGTGATATGATGATTTTTTTTTAAAAATGATTTTTGCAAAAAAAACCATTTTTTTTGTCTTGTTCATACGAATCAACTTGCAAACATGGGTGTATAGACTCAAGACTATACATATTCATTTGGGATTTTTCCAGCCCCTAAAAAAAAATCTTTTTTGCAACTTCTCCAAATTCTATGAAACGATAGGTGATCTTAGGATTTTTTACCATTATGGACTCAATGGTATGCTCGTTTCACTTTAGGATAAGCCTATTTTTTCCTTAAGATTGGATCTCTCAAATATTAGATAGAAAGTCACAAATTTGGAACTCTAATACCTTGTTGGAGTTGATAGTGAACCCCACAACTCCCAGTAATCACCTACAACCAAAATGCTTATCACAAATGAGAGATCAAAGAAATGATTATGCTCATGCAACCTTTAAAAGAGAGTTGATCCACACAAGCATCTAATATTGAAATTAACTTGTAATTGTATTGAATGAATACTTGGATTAGGGGAGAGGACCTAGTAGTTGTGCACCCTAACTTCGTGTCATTAATTATCCTACGTGGAAATTTCAAATCACTCCCAATTTTTTATAGCAACTTACTTGGCAAGTCCCCTACTTATAACTTTTGTTTCAGTGCCACATCAGCATGCTTTTTGTCAAGGTGTCCAAAAAGGCCCAAAAAAGTGAGACCAATACTTGTGCATACACATCATGGTAGTTGAGCATTGATGTGGCATCACATGATTGATTGCTTTTTAGATCAAAAGAATACATTTTGTTTAATTATAGGTAGTCAAGTCACAACTATTGGGCATTATATAAACAACTACTATCACAAATATTGAGCATTATATAAACTACTATCACAACTATTGAAACATGCTCAACTACTAGGTCCTCTCCCCTATTACAAAATACAATAATGAATTCTTATAAAATCATAAAGCAAACCCTAGATGAGGATTTGATTATATTGAGACAAGTGTCATCGTCTCATGCAATGAGACAACTTGACCCATAAATAGCCCAATCTAATAATAAAAAAACACTCTTAAGTTTAGCTTAAGTAATTAAAATATTAAGGGACATAATAATTAATTAATTATTAGATGATGTCCTCTAATTACTCCAACATAAACTGGGTAATTTTTAAGAATAGCTATAAGAAAAATGATTAATATAATTTTTTGGAATACCATGTCTTAACCAATATGTAATAGGGTAGTCTATAATACGATATTATTATTATCTCAAGTATATATAACTGTCTATATAGTGTAATAATTGAACTACACAAAGGAGTCTATATAAAATTGAAAATTGCATCCTTATGAATAATTATGATAATAACATCCAAATGGAATTAAATTATAAGACAAGCGACTAAAACCAAAATAAATATATTGATTGATTGAATTAAACCTATGTACATAATATATTATGGTTATTAAATTTGGATGTATACAGTGGAGTTGATTATATAAGGATAGGAGACAATAAGGAGAACTAACAAAATTATAATCTTTTGTCAAAATAAAAATAGGGGTACTACTGTTAAAGTGTAGAGAAAATTAAGAATACTAAATTATAGGCTACTAGAATTAGAGGTTCTAAATATTAGGTGATTAGGACCAAGTCATATTACGATTAGACATACAAGTAAGATGCTTAGAATTAGTGGTATAAATAATGTGAGTAAACATGTGAAATAATTAATATTATAATAAAACAAATATTTAAGATACTATATTATTCAATTAGTAGAATAACAATTGGGATAAACTAACCATTCACATATGGTGTTGATTATCGAATACTTAAAGCATAGATATGTATGCTTAATTTCAAGGATTGACTAAAATTAAATCAACATGGTAATGAATAGGTTGTAAGATAAATTGATATGATAAAAGGAAGGTCATACAATCCCTCTTAGGTAGCCATGAGTCTTGTTTACATTGAATCCTTCCTCATTAAGTCATTTTTAAAAATCCTATATAAACATGATCACACCATCATAGCTAAAGATTCCACTAAATAAAAAATCCACCCAAACTTGATAAGTTATTCCTCATAACAAATTATGACCTTAAGGAATATTGGGCTCCTAATTGAAGGTGATCATCTCTCATTGAGGGGACTTAAGAAACCTAACCAAAACCAACTAGGCATGAGTACTCATTGAGTAAACTAAAGGTATATTTGAACCATGAAATAATCTTGAGAATTAAGTTTGGATAAATTTCTTAATAATAGTTTCCCTTATATAAAGAGCCACATGTAATCTAGGGATTTGGATAAAGCATTAATGATTATTAATCATATGTTTTTAAATACTAGTGTCTAAGTGTCCAACCATTGTATAACTTGTTTTATTATTAAGCTAGATTTGTAACCCAAAGGATTATGCGTAGAAAGTGCATCAATCTAGGCAATTTATATCATGATTGACTAGTTGAAGGTGTTGAAATCCAAAGAATAGCTTGATTACATTCTAGATATTTATAGCTTTTTCACCACATTTTTCTTGAATTGAGGTAGATACAAGAGTTGTTTTCTGTGCAAACACATATAGCGATAAGTTAGGGGCACTATGAAGGCATAGGTAGAGGACTATTATCCTCTTATAAAAAGCTACATGTTTCCCTCACCCTAAGGTGTTCACTGAGCCAATAAATTATGACCTATTCAACTAATAAGCTTATTGCTAATTCCAAGATGATAGTAGTCACAAAGTCATCTCTACATATAATAGCAACTAGTTGTATCACAAAGGCTAGCTAGCTTTCACCAATATCATGCATGTGATAGATGCTATGAGCTACCCACTGTACAAGGTTGGATTGACTTTCACTAGTATTGTGTAGGAAATAGGTGTTAGGATCTACCTTCCTCGTTTGTTTAGTAGGTCGTGGAGAATTTTTTTTATAACTACTTATAAATACTAGATTATATTGTATGTTTTTGTTAGAGTAGGCATTCTCTTTTTATGATCACAAATAGTATGTAATTCTTGTCTCATCATCAAACTAGTAGTAAATAGAGAAGAGGAAAGAACTATGTAGTACCAACTTTCCTCCTTCCAACTACTCACATCTCAATAAAGGCTTAAGGGTTAGTTAATTGTATAATTATGGAAAGTTAGCTTATGTAGTAGGATCACATCCACTCACTATTGCCAATCGGTTATTATGTGTGTTCAGATTTTGTGAATGGATGTTAATTTGGTGAGCCTATGTGTAAATAAAATTTGTCTAACTTGGTACATTGAGGTTTTGGCATTATGAATCCCCTTCCCAATCAACCGACACAGTCCACTCGGTTACATTAGGTAGGGATTCTTTATTCACTTACTTGGGATTGTCTTACACCTTGCACCTGAAACAAGAATTAATTTGGACTTATTGAGGACTTGTTTAGACTCAATGGTCAGCAAAGAATAAGGTAACTCTTATTTAAGTTGTTGGCATTTAAATTTATTGAGACATTCAATTATTCTAATTGCTTTAGTTGATGGATTATATTGATATTTAGGAAACTCATATGCATAGAATTTCTTTAGTGTAACTTGCTCTCTTATGCTCACTTTAGTCAACCCCTCATGATTATTTCACTTAATATGTGCATGCTTCTATGAATTGTAAATGTAATGTCATTGCAAATATGTAATGATCTTTTATGTTAATACATCTTAAGTAAGATTACTTGTGGTATTCTTTATTTCATTAATGGAATAAAAACGATGCTTCGATTATGCATTTATCTTAATAGATTAGCATGACTGAATGAAATTACTTGGCTAGCCAAAATTGTGTTTAAGATGTAATGAAATTAATAGTTAAAAAAGAAGCAATAACTATATGGAAATAAAAAAAACACCAATAATTAGATGTTTATTACACTTGGAGCTTACTAAAAAAACAAAAACATAATACTACAAAAGAGTGAAATGATGAGAAATTTCCAAACATTATAGAAAACTATTGAAATCCATTTAAAGTTAATACCTACTTACAAAACCAAATAGGAAACAATGCCTTTGGAATATGAACCCCAAATGAATTTGGCAGTTAATGAATCCCATACGTTTTTTTTTAGTGGATGCAAAGGGTCCATGAGCCCCAAATGAATGACACTTAATAAGCAACAAAAATACTTGAGATTTTTATACTTAAAAAAAATGAGGATTTTGCTGAAAATTAAAAGCATAATGCAAATGAAGGTGATAAGTGATAATAAATTTCCAAATAACATTATGGACAACTATTGAGATCCATTTTAAAATTAGTGCTCACTTATAAAACTACGCAAGAAACTATACCTCTATTGTTCTAACATAGTTTAAACTGTCTTTGGAATTTAAATCTATACGTTTTTATCTTATGGAGACAACTATGTTTCATGTATTGGATTTGAGTCCCAAATGAATTTGACATCTTATGAACTGCAAAAATATTTGATATGTTTATCTTATTAACAAAAATAATTAAATAACTGAAAGCTTACTGAAAAACAAAAGCATAACAACAATGAAGGCAAAAAATAATGACAAATTTTCAGACAATATTACAAGAAACTATTGAAATCCATTTTAAGTTACATCCAGAAAGGAAACTATGCCTCTACTATTCTAACATCATTTGAACTGCCTTTCAAATATAAACCCATTATTATAAAATTATTGAAACTCATTTTATATTAATGCCCAATTACAAAACTAGACAGAAGTCTATGTCTTTATATTCTACATCATTTATACTGCCTTTGAAACATAAACCCATACATTTTTTTACAATTACAAAACCAGACAGAAGTCTCTGTCTTTATATTCTACATCATTTATATTGCCTTTGAAACATAAACCCATACATTTTTATGGATAAAACTGAATTAACATAGATATCTTTAGAATCTGCTTCGATTAAAATACTATAATTAGGAGAATCCGCTCTGGTATCTCTGACATATCTGCCTATTATTAATATATCAGAAGTATCCTTCAACAGCCGCCATTAAAAAGATCCATTCCTTCAAAATCACAGAAGATCCAAACCTAATTTTAATCATACATCCAAAAATTTCTGCTTCAATGGATGCCATTATATCCCCAATTAAACTGTAGACTCTTCAATAGCCATGCAATTTACCCTTCTGAACAGAAACCCAAACTAGTCCCCTTCTACAGCAATCACAATCTAAAAACCCTAAGCTATTATTCTTCATGCCAAAAGATTACAGAATATGAGGGGGGAAATGCTGCATACCGTGGATTTCTTCTTCAATCATAGCGCACGACCATATATGGCCTACGCCGCCGAGGCCTGGGATTGTTCATACACAACATCATAAACAGCATAGCCATCAGCAATGCCACCAGAAATTTAAACCCGTCCCTTGGCCCATCATCCTTTACAATGTAATAAGCCCCCATTTTCGCTAGCACAGTATGGATCGACTATAACAGTCCAGAGGGATGTTGCAAGCTCAGAATACTGATCAATTAAAACAGTCATGGTGGGAATTTATTATCAGAATAAATTAGGGCATCTTGGATTTCTAGAAATTTCCTGGAAATCGATTAGAAGCAGATCGGTCAAGGTTTATTGGAATTAGACACAGCATGGTTTGGTTTCTCAGAAATTACATGAACTATTGATGGCGATTCAGAACCAATCGCTCGGGACAAGGCGGGCCAGGAGTGGGCTTTCCTGTCCACCCCCATTTCCAAAGGGTTGAAAGCTCAAGCCACAATACCAACAGAGAAGATATTTTTGGTTTAGAAATGACGTGTGATTTCAAAGATAAACTTTTTTTTAAGGTTGATTAATTAATGTAGATAATAAAATTCTGGGCAATGAGTATTAGAAATAGTAAAATATTAAATTATTAATTGTGAAAGTAAATGAAAAAAAGTAAGGTATTTACTTTTAGGATTGAAGATAGATTAACAATTTTAGGATTGAAGATAGATTGAAAATGATAGATTTTTGTTTTCATTTGTTTCAATATTAGAATAGTCAATCACTTTTATGAAGGGTCATATTCATAGGTTTGGGATTTGGGTCATTTTTTAGGAGTAAATTTGCTTTTTTACTGTGAATTTGAGTTGGTACAATGAATACTTTTTGTTTTTGTGTTTTCTTTATTTGTCTTGCTTCTTTGAGTGTTAAGGGTTTTTGGTATTTGAAGCGTTCAGGGGAGATTAGTAGATCACAAGGTTCAAGTTCTCTTAGGTTTACTCTTTTGATAAGACAACCTTAATGGTTGTGGAAATGCTCTAGTACAATAATATATAAACATGCATATGTTCTAGATGATATGTATATATCCTAATTTATTTTATTACATCAATTGAAGTGCTCCTAGTATGCCTCTTGTAAATTATATGTGGATCGAGTTCATAATGATAAACAAATAAAAATGAATGCCTTTAAATATAAGGACATAGTAATAAATTATGTAAAAGTGCACTAAGTTGGCTCAAGGTAGGAGCCGACTAAAATTTGAAAAATTGGGGCTTAGATATATGGGTGTAGATTGATTTCATGTGCATGGGATTGATTTGCCAAAATTTAAGGGCATAGTTTAGATTTCATCATTATGCTTCCAATACATATAAAAAGTTGTGATTGAAAGTTATAGTTAAAAAGTTATGATCTAAACATTAGACAATGCACACTCTTTGTTTTTGTATTCCCCTTATTTGTCTTGCTTCTTTAATTGTTAAGGATTGTTGGTGTTTTAAGCACCTAGGGGAGATTGTAAGATCATGAAGTTCAATTTCTCTTAGGTTTACCCCTTTGATAGGACAAGCTTCATGGTTGTGGAAATGATCTAGGACAACAATATATAAACATGCATATGCTCTAAGATGATATGTGCATCCTAATTTATTTTATTGCACCAATTGAAGTGCTCCTAACATGCATTCTATGAAAGATATGCAAATAGTGCTTAAAATGATCAAATGATAAAAAAATGCAAATGAATGCCTTTAAATACAAGGACACAATAATAAGTTATGCAAATGTGTACTAAGTAGGCTCAAGGTAGGAGTTGAATTTTTTAACTTTAAAATTTGGGGGTCAGATCTATGGGTGCAAATTGATTCCATGCGCATGCGATTGAATTTCCAAATTTTAAGAGCAACACAATTTATATTTCATCATTATGCTTCCAATGCATATAAGAAGTTATCATTCTAAGTTATAGTTCAAAAATTATGATCAA
>VDFB02367859.1:81804-150394 GCA_007258455.2 Sequoia sempervirens | reverse complement strand
TTAAAGTGGTTTTGGATAATAGATACTTTAGTGGATCAATTTTTTCTATTAATTTGACTGGATGGTTGAGCATGTAATGTCAGAGTTTTTGTGTACTGAAGACCACTGCAAGGCAATATTTCTCCATGGGTGAATAATTTAATTCATAGCCAACCAGTGTTCGACTGATGTAGTAGATTTCTCTTTCTTTTGAGGACTCATCATGTTGTGCCAATAATGCCCCCAATGCAACTGAGGTGGCAGAGATGTAAAGCAGGAGGGGTTTCCCCAGAATCGGTGGCAAAAAGATCGATGGATGAGCCAAGTATTCCTTGATCTTATTGAAACCTATCTGACACTGTTGGTTCCATCGAAAGGTGGAATCTTTTTTCAGAAGATGGGTGAATGACTAACGCTTATTTGCAAGCTGGGCTATGAACCAACAGATGGATTGCAGCTTTCCTTGGAGACTTCTTAATTTTTTCAGATTGCGCAGGGGTGGCATATCCAAAATAGCTTTCACCTTGGTGGGATCAACCTCAATGCCTCTTCGAGAGACTATGAAACCCAACAATTTACCTAATGTAACACCAAAGACACACTTTTTTGGATTTAGTCGTAACTTATAATGTTCTAACCGCTCGAAGATCTTTTTTAGGATGGTAGGGTGCTCTGCTCTGGTTTTGGATTTTCCTAGTAAGTCATCAACATAGTCTTCCATGATAATATGGATGAGGTCATGGAAGATGATAGTCATTTCCCTCTGATATGTCACCCCCGCATCTTGAGACCAAAGGGCATAACATTATAGCAAAAAGCACCCCAAGGTGTTGTAAAAGTGGTCTTGTGTTGGTCTTCAAGTGCAATTTGGATCTGATTGTAACTAGAGAAACCATCCATAAGGGATAACATCTCATGTCCTGCAATAAGGTCGACCAACATGTCAATATTGGGCAATGGGAAGTCATCTTTTGGACAGGCTTTGTTAAGATCCCTTAAGTCTATGAAAATCCGAATGTCTTCATTCAGTTTGGCAACAAGCACTATGTTGGAGATCCAATCAAAGTAGTCAATGGGTCTGATAAAATCGACATCCAATAATTTTTTCAATTCCTTCTTGACTAATAATGCTACCGTGGATGCATTTTTTAGAGCTTTTGTTTGACAGGCTTGGCATCTAGGCGGACATCTAGATGATGAACTACTAAAGCAAGGTCTAAGCTTGGCATGTCTGAGTATGACCAGGCAAATTTAATGATACCATCTTGGCGTAGCTGAACAATGACTGAATATTCGTGCTCTAATAGTGATTTGGCTACATAGGTGATCTTAGGGTTTTCAGTAGTACCCAAGTTTACTTCTTGAGTTTCTTCAATTAGGATGGATGACCGTGTGGATAATTGAGTTCCCACAAGGGGAAGATGAACATCTCCATCCTCCAGTGCCTCTTCAAGGTTTTCACTGTCAGATGCGTCATTTATTTTTACTTTTTCTAGGTCAGGAAGTGCCTCAGGGAGGTTTCCACTAGATGACCATTTTTTATTTTTCTTGTTTTTATTTTTGCGACTAGAGTGTTCATCCTCCCCCAATCCCATGAGGTTTACATATGTATCCAGGAAGACATTGAAAGGTGTGCTATCACGTAGGTCCCAATCAATGAGTTTAGGATGGCAAGGAGAAAGGTTGATGGTAAAGACAGATAAATAGTTAAACATGGATGACAGGTCTGTGTGATCAACATCATCGTACGCCTGTATGATGGATTCCTCCTCGAGTATGTCTTCCATAGGACCATCATCCATAGTAACACTATTGGAGGTATTAGATGATGTTGCGGGGCCTTTCTGCTTTTTCTCATATCCGAGGCCTATATTCTGTGGAAGCTTTGATACATCAATAGGTTGCAACCATCCCTATTCTTCCTTACCTAGGCCACCGCTTTAGTAGTTATGCTTTTCTGTGAACTTAGGTGACCAAGGGTATACTTCCTAAAAATATTCCTTTAGAGGAGGATTTGGTTGGGGTTCTTCACGATATACCCATTGATTGATATCCTCTTCTAGTGCATTTATCTTTATACTAGGAGACCAAAAAGTGGTAGTGGGGATGTTTTTAGCATTGAATGTGATGGTCTTATCTTCTTTTGGTGTAGACTATGAGGGTTGGCCATATGTGTGTGGTGACGGTGGCATGGTTTCCACATTTAGAGCTATATGCATTTCATATTCACCACACCCCTTGTCAATGATCTGGACTTTGGTAACGGAAGGATTGGTGGTGGGAGATGGTGTGGCTATCGTGGTGGATGACAGATTGACGGATGATGACTGAGATGCCCCCATCTCAACCCCAGGACAATAATGTAAATGGGGAAATGACGCTTCTAAAGCGAGACAATATTCAAATGGTTGTGGGTCGACATAAATGGTGATCTCTTGTCCATTAACTGAGAAATTTAGGCATTGATGGTATGTGGAGGGGACAACTTGCATGGCGTGGAGCCATGGGCTTCCTAGGAGGAGATTATATGGCAAGTCTAGATCAAGGACATGACAAGTAGTGTGTTGAACTACCAGTCCAACCTGGATAGGAAGACTGATAATCCCTTCAGAATTTATTTCTGCATTATCATAAGCCTTGATCGTGATGATTTGATTACTCAAATATGCTTGAGTATACCCTACCTGTTTTATGAACTTCAAAGTACATAGATTGAGGGCAAAGCCATTATCTACCAAGACCCTTTTTATTTTATGATGGGCAACCAGGACTTCAATGTGTAAGGGATGGTTGTGATTGGAATCAATATTTGGCATGTCATTCTGGCTGAAGTGTAACTGGTAAGATAAAGCCAAGTGTCTTACTAAAGCCTGGAACTGTGTGGGATCGATGTTGTTAGGTATGTGAGTTTCTTGTAAAGCTCTGTTGAGTATTTCCTGATGTACAGGAGAAGACTTAAGCAGATCCAAAACTGAAATCTGAGTAGAGGTCTTTCCTAAGTGATCAAGAATGTTATACTGAGAGTGTATAAGATTTGATTAGGTAGATGTGGAGGCTGTAGGGATAGTAATGCAGGACCATTAGGTAGCAACAACAGGTTGGGGATCTTTAGCCTTAACATGTATCATAGACACACAAGGTTCTTCCTATGAACAATGTAATGGACAATGCCATCATAATTGAGGGGTACATTTTTATAGCTTATATTATTTGTGCTCTTGTCTTGGGGATTGTTGTTGGAGGTGCTTGCGCCTTGATTATGGTTAGGGAAGGCATTTTGGTATATTGTAATTAAGCATTGGATGATGAAGCTTGACTGGTGTTGACTTTGATATCTCCTTGATCGATAAGATCTTGGACATAGTTTTTGAGACCTTGACATTTATTCAAAGTGTTTCATTTTATCTTATGGAATTCACAATATTCATTCTCCCTAAACCAGGCAGGTTTGGGATTGGATTCATCAAGTGGTTTGGTGATAGGGTATGTGATCGGATAGTTGACCTGTAACAACTTATTGAAGATGACGCTCAAGGGTTCTCCTAATTGAGTATATTGGTGTTTGTCATTCCCTTGACTATTTTGGTTTGACTGTTGAGGAGGACGAGATGCCCCCTGTGGTACGAATATGGAATTAGGTATAGATGGTTGTTGCCTCTGGGATGTATTAGCCACCTGGACATGTTTAGTGTCAGTGACACCATCATTCACTGCATTTTTTTTCTTGTTCCAAAAGCGTGACTTATCGCCAGATGACCTTTCTTTGTCATGGGTGTGTATCTTGATGTGCCCTTTGGCAATAAGGGCGCGTTCAAGGATGGGTCCTTTTTCCACTATTTAGTGAAAGTGGTAACACAGTGCAACCTGAAATTATGAGCCATGTTGGGATGTGAGTTCTCCACAAAGAGGGTGACCATGTCTTTCTCTTTGAGAGGGGTTTTCATTCGGCTTGCTAGTGCTCACCACCTTTGAAGGTAGCTAGCAAAGGTTTCGCCTTCACGTTGCTTCTCCTTAAGAAGGTCCAAAGTATCAGTGTCTTTTTCCAAATTGAAGGAGAAGTAAGAAACATTTTTTTATGAAAGATCTGCAAAGGATTTTATGGACCCTCATTCTAGACTCATGAACCATTCTAGGGCATTGCTTGTCAGGCTCCATGGAAACAAATGCAAGAGGTAGTTTTTGTTGTGCATAACTTCTTGACACTGGGAGTAAAACTCTTGCACGTGGACCTTAGGATCTTTGTTTCCCTTGTATTTGTCAAACTTTGGTATCTCAAAGTGCTTCGAGAAGGGAATTAGTGAGATGGATGGATCGAATAGATAGGGACATATATCTTCAAATTTAAAGGATTGTTTACCAGTCCCTGTTTGGAGATCTTTCAAAGCATCTTTGATTTCCAACAGGTATGCGTTGACCGGTGGTGTAGGAGTTGAGACAGATGGGCTGGGTGGATATGGGTGGTAGGATGACAAAGGATCATGCTGAGATAGTGTCTAAAGGTTGACGTATGGATTTTGATAGTGAGACAATGATATCCCTTGCTGGTATGTCAAGGGAGTTTGTTTGTACTAGGGTTGTTGTGAGGTATAGTACATATTTGTTTGATAAGAATGCATGACCGAATGTTGAGGAGCTTGAATGTGATATTGCGGATTGGTTTGTTGGTATTGAAGGTACTGTTGCAACTGTTGGGAGGCCACATAGGGTGTTTGTTGCTAGAACTGTTGTTGGTTATGATAGTAATAATGCTGAGGAGGTCGCTGATGTGATGTTGACTATTGCATGGGTCGAGATGGGATGTTGTGTCGTGGTTGAACTTGCGGACGTAAAATGGATGTGAGGAACGGGGATATGGTCTGGGCAAGCAGTCGGGATGGATTGCCTTGTGATTGGTGTGGTGGTTTTTGTGAAGAAATCCAAGGATTATGCAGGTGTTGTTGTTGATGAGGCGGCTGAGATAATGTAGAGGTGTTATGCAAAGGAGGTTGTTGGGTACCAATAGGAACATTTGGTTATGATGAACCTTGTGGAGGTAATTGAGGTGGTAGGTTAGATTGGGGGGGCTATTGAGATGTCTACGGAGGCGGTGGTAGATTTTTGGCCCTAGGAGGTGGAGGCAATGCAGTAAAAGGGTTGCCCCTAGTGTTGACTGGAGGTTGACTCGAAAGGGGTGGTGTTGTTAGTATTAATGGAAAAGGTTGCAGAACATTTTGCAGCATGTCGTAGGCAAAAGGATTATTGGGATCAGATACTTGAGGAGCCCCCATGACTTAGATTGTGGCATGTGGGGGATGGTTAACATGATAAAGAATGGTGTTGCCAAATTCAGGTTGATGCCAACCCTCTACTGGAGGAACATTGGGGATGTATGAACTATCTAGTGCATTTTGTGAACCTTGGGGTATGTTAGATGTGGAACTGCTATATTTGGATAAGTTGACACCTGGTGGAGGTTTGAAACCTTTTTCAATTAGGTGGGCCAAGATTTCTTCCCCATGTTTTTCAAACAGATGGTCTGTCATTTGCACATTGGTGGGATTATTGAAATGTCCCTCAAGCGTGAGTTCGGGTTGATTAACCATACTCTCTTCGCCATGTGGTGAGTTGTTCTGATTTTTGATGTTGGAGTGTGATGAAGTGTCATTATGAGGGTCTTGGGGGATGTTCACTCCATTATTAGGATCTTGAGAGACATTTGTACCATTAGTAGGATTTGCACTGTTATTAGGATCTTGAGACATGTTCACTTGGGAATTTTGACCTTGTTGTTGTGCCATTTGCTTCTTGGCTTGTGACCTAGTTTGAACAGGCATGCAAATGTGCTATGGGCGGATTACAAAGATGTCCTTGATGAAAAATTTGATTTGATGAAGATTGATCGATTGGATAAAGGGCATGGGTAGACTTAATTGGACTCTGATTGGATGATTGGACAATATTGAATTCAACTATATTGGATTTTGATTGGATGAAATTGGATTTTGATTAGTTAAGACTGGATTTTGATCGGATGAGATTGGATTTTGATGAAATTGGATTTTGATTGGAGGATGTCAGACTTTTGATTGGATGGGATTGTCGAGATAGATTGGATTGGATTGATTAAATGGATGTGATTGGATCGACTAGATAATTGGATAAGTGTAATTGGTTTGATTAGATGATTGGATGATTTGATAGAATAGATTGAGTGTTGGATGGGTGAGATTGGATTAAAATTAAATCATGGAAGATGTAAGGGATCCTAAACCCAGTTAGAAAATCACCCTTAGTGACCTAGAGCATTGATTGATCAGATTGATGGACAAGTTGATGATCACGACACCGAATCCACCTCAAGATAGAAATGGATTGATTTGGGCCGAGGATGATAACTTACGACACCGAATTCACCTCAAGATGGAAGTGAATTGATTTGGGACAAAGTTGATGATTGATATGAAGGATAAGGATCAAACCCAAGCACTAAGGTCAATTTAGATAACAATTTTTATTACAAGGTTTAAGTGGTTTGATGATGAGTGGTGTTTATATGATATAGATTAGGCGAAACAAATGGCAAGATTTTGGGTGAAACAAGTTCACTAGGTGATGATGTGGGCTTCCCAAATGAGTTATCAGGGATTCAGAATGAGGGGGCGGGTTGGGAAAATAAATGTATGGAGGCTTGGAATGACTAAATGAGGTTTGGGATAGTTAAATGGCTAAATGGAGATTTGGAATGATTAAATAGAAGTTTGGAATGATTAAATGGAGGTTTGGGATGGCTAAACAGAGGTTTGGAGGCTTGACAAAACTAAACAGGGCAAGTTCGCCCTTTTGTAGTGGGCTATAGGGGCGTGACCGCCTTTCTGCGATAAACAAGAGGGCGTGACCGCCTTTCTGCTATAAACAGGAGGGCGTGACCGCCTTTCTGTAGTAAACAGGAGGGCATGACTTCCTTTCTGTAGTAAACAGGAGGGCGTGATCACCTTTCTACGGTAAATGGGGTTTGGTTTAGATGGAAATGACTATGGAAATGACTCAAAATGATGATAATAAGGCCAATTTGTCAAAAAGTTTACAGGTTTCTCACAAGAAGACACTTTAAACAAGCACAATCCTATGATTAGTGTTAAGGGTATGGTCGACAAAGGTCTTAATCTAGGATGCACAAGGCTTCTAGGGAGTCCTCGATATACTCTCTGTACGTGAGGCACAACCGTGAACACCAGCCCGTCACAAGCGTGAGTTGAGAACCCAAACGAGATATTGAAGGGCTCAAACCAACTCTTCACGTCTATCTAGGTATCACCCTAGCTTCGATGCTTCGCCAATTACGACGTGACTGGATTGGGGTACAACTTTCGCTCTCCCCCCTTTATATACCCTACTACACATGGTTGGAATCGTCCCTTGGGGTGATGAAATCTCCAAGCAGGTCCCACTAAAAAGAAGGCACTAATCATTTCCAACTACTCCCCAGGCTCACACGAAGTGCAAGGGGAAAGTGAAAACAAACCAATGCCCCCTTGGCTGACTCAAAACAAACACAACAAGCAATGAATATTACTTCCCCTAATTAAAACATGTCCTTAGATTAACGAAAACAACAAGGATAACTTTTAAAATTTGAGCAAATGAATAGCCCTGCAAGCAAATGTTAGTTGTTTATCCTTCGTTCTTCGTCAATTACACAAGAATATGTTGCAAAATGTTAGCAAAAACACAAATATCCTTGCAAAAAACAATGTTAGGGGGTTAGGATATGAAAATAGCAAAAAATGGGAGAAAAAATGAAGCTAAAATGGTTGTTTTACCTTCCAAACTGTGTTGTTTTGGGGTGTATCTGCCCCACTGCATTAAGCAAGAGGGCACAGTCGAACTTCTGCAACAATCAGAAGGGCATAGTTGAACTTCTGTAGTGAAATGTTAGCAAGCAAATTTCAAATTGGGGCGCAATCGCCCTTCTGTAGAAAAATGTCAGAAATCAAATTTTTAACCAAGGGCGTAGCCACCCAACTGCAGAAAAATGTCAGAAAATAGATTTTTAAATAAGGGGCGTGGCCGCCCAACTGCTGAAAAATGTTAGAAAATAGATTTTTAAATCAGGGGCGTGGCCGCCCAACTGTAGAAAAGTGTTAGAAGCCAGATTTTTAAACAGGGGTGTGGCCGCCCAACTGCAGAAAAATGTCAGAAAATAGATTTTTAAATTAGGGGCATGGCCACCCAACTACAAAAAAGTGTCAGGAATTAGATTTTTAAACAGGGGCATGGTCACCCAACTGCATAAAAATGTCAAAAAATAGATTTTTAAATCAGAGGTGTGGCCGCCCAACTATAGAAAAGTGTCAGAAATTGGATTTTTAAACAGGGGCGTGGCCACCCAATTGCAAAAAAAATCAGAAATTAGATTTTTATCCAGGGGCATGGCCACCTTTCTGTAGTCAACCAGATGGCGTAGCCGCCTTTCTACAGTCAACCAGAGGGCGTAGCCGCCCCTCTGCAGTGAACCAGAGGGCCTAGCCATCCCTCTGCGACCTGTACCTGCAAACAATCTCAACAACGAATGTAAAGTAAAATAACCCATTTGTGAGTCCCATCGGGCGTGCCAAAAATGTGAATCCTTGAGTTTTACCTATTCTAATAATGCAAAACAACTAAAATGTAATGTAAAAACACAAAGAACACCTCAAAGATTAGCCTAAGGAATTGTTAACACAAAGAGATAAGATGAAAGAAGATTGCAAATGATTATACTTTCTCTTTGCAATTGAAATTCCTTCGTTGGCCCTTGATTTTGAGTACTTGTGTGCTCCTTGGATGGCTATTGATATGACTACATGCAAGATTGACTATATGATGCAATGCAAATGCAAATGGCTAAAATGGCATGGCTAAGTAAGAGGAAATGCCTCTAAGTTGAGTGTTCAAAATGATAGCATGTAGGTGCAAAATGACTAAGTATTTTTAAATGCCTTAGAGGAGGGGATATTTATAGAGGAATTTGAATTCTCTAGAGAATTCAATGGTTGAGATTTATCCAACAAGGCTAAGATGAAGAGCTATGGTGAGTTGAGGACTCATAAGCTCTCACATCTTGACATATGGAATGTGAAATGGCTAAGGGTGTGATGATGTGTAAGTGAGGTGGAAGGAGGGTACATGATGTGGAGGAAGGACAAGTACCTTGGGGAGTGAGAAGATTTCCTCAGAGAGGAACTTCTTGTCCCCAAGTGAGAATGGAAGTGACATTTGAGAAATTTTGGAATTCCTCAAAAATCTCCATGGGAAATGAGAAAGTGGTTGGAGAAATAAATGTGAATTAAAAATTCACATACTTGGGAGAATCTAATGGATAAGAGAGGGTCTCCAAAAAGGTGGGAGTTGGTCACATGTGGATGAGGTGACAAGTCCAATGTTCTAGAAGTCTTGGAAGGATAAAATGTGAATTAAAAATTCCCATGGGGAGGAGAGAGACCTAGGATGAATAAATGTGAATTAAAAATTCACATGGGAAAGAGGGTCAATGCCAAAAAGGGTAAATGGAAAGGTTGACTAAAAAAGGATGCTAAATGTGGCTAATGACCTTGATTAAGGTTGTGCAAACACATAATTAGGATAATTAATGGAAGATTAGAAGAAAGTGGCAAATGTAGGAGGATGTGACATTAATCCTTGATTAAGAGGATGCACATCCTAATCATGAATTAATTAAATTAATCCAGATTAGAGAGGGATTATGGAGGATGTGACAAAAAAAAAATTAATTAATTTTAATTCAAAAGGTTAAAATGACTAAATTAAATAAATTGATGTATTTATTTAATTTAGAGAGGAAAAAGGTGAAAGTTAAAGCATTTAATTGTTAAGTTAAATACTTTAAGGACTTTAGGCAAAAAATGTAATATTAGTTAAATAAATTAATATTGACATAATGGACAAATAAATAGGTGAATTTGATCATATGGGAGCGATCAAATTTAGATGTCTACAATACCTATCAATTCAATTCCATTGCCTCGTGGATCTACTAAAGGTGGAAGTAATAAAATTTACTTATTATTGAGTGTGCTCATCCTACACATCATCATCTAAAATCTCATATGAACCCTATTCTTCTTCATCATCCCCTAATCTATCTAATTTTTATTCCACACATGTATTTTCCCACTTTTATGCTAATTGCACTATTTATTTCTATCTTTTCTTTAGTTTTTCTTCACCTAACTAATCTCTAAACTACCTAAAATTCACATATCTAAAAAATATTCATTAGGTTAGATGATTCCAAAGCTTATAATCTTTAACATTCTCATTGTAACCAATGAATATTATTCTAAGACTTTAAATAACATCTAAATCACTTTTCTTGAGACACATGAACATAAGCCTCACACCAAAATATCCTTAAGTGCAAGACTAAAGGGTTCTTACCTATACACACTTCATAAGGAGTTTTATAAACAAGAGCTAAACAAGGAGATCAATTAATCAAATAACAAGGAATGCTCATACCTTATTCCCAAAAGCACTAATCTAGATACATACCACTTAGCATACTTCAAGCTCTTTCCATTAAGACTTGGTTCATTTTTTCTACCCCATTTTGCTGGAGAGTGTAAGGTGTAGTCTTTTTCCAAATAGTACATGTATCTTATATAATTCATCAAATTCTTTGGAAAAGTATTCACCACTATTGTCAAATCTCAACACTCTTATCTTATAATCAATTTGTTTTTTAACTGAGGCTTTAAATTCCTTAAACTTAGTGAACCTTATGATTTTGAGTGCATGAAATAAATCCATGTGTATTTATAGGCATCATCAATGAATGTGAACATGTGACTTCCAAACCTTCTATGCTTAAAAATAAATATTTTCCTTGATATCTATACTTATAAATAAATTTTCATGTTGGAAAACATCTTTAGGAGCTTTCTATATGAGGATCTTCTTCTTATGAAAAAACCATGGATTCAAAACAACAATCTTGATAAAAGTAAGGTCTTAAAATAACATGCAACATATACAATGGGAACTATCTTAATGAAGGTAACTTCTAGAACTTAGAATAAAATGCAAAAGGGTGATGCAAAGGCCATGTATGAAACTAGGGTTTTCAAATTTTTTTGACAAAGAGGAGATATAATTGGAATACACTAATGTATTACGAATGATATGACAAGGGCTATAGTGATTTTGGGAAATATTGAATTGGATAAGGATACTTCTATAAGCTTGGGTGATGAATAGATGATCAATGGATAGATACCAAATCTAGATGAGGAAATAACCTAAGGGGTGATGTCACTTTATACCTTAACTACTTAAGTTTGATTGCTTTGTGCAAGAGTTGACACATAATAGCTAATTGGAAAGGGGTCAACTTGGGCCCATAATTATATTTAAATTTTATAACTTTCAAGGTTGAATCCATGTTAATAGAAACAAATCAGGTCAAATTGGTGGGTGCGAAAATGAACTTGGGAGAGGAACATGTAATCTTAGAGCTAAAAAGTATATTAGTATGTATTTATTATGTTTGTAATGGTCAAATGGGGGTTCCAATTAGTCAAAATCATGTACTAAAATTGAATACTAAAGACATATAAAGTGGCATAAAACACAAGGAAAAAGTGAAGGATATGTGCTTCATATATAAACTACTCAAAGTTAGCACCATTAAATGGCCAATTCATGCAAATTCTAATAATGTGATAAGTAACATATTATAATGATGTCCAATTTGCATACTCACGATAATTCCCATTTAGTTTTATGTCTATTTTGAGACAATGCTTTCTACAATCATATTAACAAATGGTTCAATCTTTTGTGGAGTTGGGCTCATTCCTTAATATTTCACCTATCTTGACTTACACACATATCCCATTCTTACATATATGTTTTCCCATACACTTTATATTTATTGCATCCCTCATACAACAATTTTTTAGAATTTAAAAATAATAGAAATAAATGCACAGTTGATTTTGATGAGTGAAAGATAGTTGTCTAATGTTTTGATCATAACTTTTGAACTATAACTTAGAATCACAACTTCTTATATGCATTGGAAGCTTAATGATGAAATATAAACTATGTTGCTTTTAAAATTTGGAAAATCAATCACATGCACATAGAATCAATTTGCACCCATAGATCTAACCCCCAAATTTCAAAGTTTAGTCAACTCCTACCTTGAGCCTACTTAGTACACATTTGCATAACTTATTACTTTGTCCTTATATTTAGAGGCATTCATATGCATTTGTTTATCATTTGATCATTTTAGGCACTATTTGCATGTCTTTCATAGAATGCATGTTAGGAGCACTTCAATTGGTGCAATAAAATAAATTGGGATATACATATCATCTTAGAGCATATGCATGTTTATATATTGTTGTCCTAGATCATTTCCACAACCATGAAGCTTGTCCTATCAAAGGGGTAAACCTAATAGAAATTGAACTTTATGATCTTACAATCTCCCCTAGGTGCTTAAAACACCAACAATCCTTAACAATTAAAGAAGCAAGACAAATCAAGGGAATACAAAAACAAAGAGTGCGCATTGTCTAATGTTTTGATCATAACTTTTTAACTATAACTTCAAATCACAACTTTTAATATGTATTGGAAGCATAACGATGAAATCTAAACTATGTTGCCCTTAAAAATTGGCAAATCAATCCCATGCACATGAAATCAATCTACACCCATATATCTGACCCCCAAAATTCCAAAATTTAGTCAACTCCTACCTTAAGCCAACTTAGTGCACTTTTACATAATTTATTATTATGTCCTTATATTTAAAGGCATCCATTTTTATTTGTTTATCATTATGAACTCGATCCACATATCATTTACAAGAGGCATACTAGGAGCACTTCAATTGATGTAATAAAATAAATTAGGATATATACATATCATCTAGAACATATGCATGTTTATATATTATTGTACTAGAGCATTTCCACAACCATGAAGGTTATCTTATCAAAAGAGTAAACCTAAAAGAACTTGAGCCTTGTGATCTAATAATCTCCCGTGAGCGCTTCAAATACCAAAAACCCTTAACACTCAAAAAAGAAAGACAAATAAAGAAAACACAAAAACAAAAAGTATTCATTGTACCAACTCAAATCTGCAGTAAAAAAACAAATCTACTCCTAAAAAATGACCCAAATCCCAAACCTATGAATATGACCCTTCATAAAAGTGATTGACTATTCTAATATTGAAACAAATGAAAACAAAAATCTATCATTTTCAATCTCAAAACATTTATTTCAATGCATCAAAATTGTTAATCAATCTTCAATCCTAAAAGTAAATACCTTACTTTTTTTCATTTACTTTCACAATTAATAATTTAATATTTTACTATTTCTAATACTCATTGCCCAAAATTTTATTATCTACATTAATTAATCAACCTTAAAAAAATGTTTATCTTTGAAATCACACGTCATTTCTAAACCAAAAATATCTTCTTGTTGGTATTGTGGCTTGAGCTTTCAACCCTTGGGAAATGGGGGTGGACAGGAAAGCCCACTCCTGGCCCGCCTTGTCCCGAGCTATTGGTTCTGAATCGCCATCAATAGTTCATGTAATTTCTGAGAAACCAAACCATGCTGTGTCTAATTCCAATAAATCTTGACCGATCTGCTTGTAAACGACTTCCAGGAAATTTCTAGAAATCCAAGATGCCCTAATTTATTCTGATAATAAATTCCCACCATGACTGTTTTAATTGATCAGTATTCCGAGCTTGCAACATCCCTCTGGACTGTTATAGTCGATCCATACTGTGCTAGCGAAAATGGGGGCTTATTACATTGTAAAGGATGATGGACCAGGGGACGGGTTTAAATTTCTGGTGGCATTGCTGATGGCTATGCTGTTTATGATGTTGTGTATGAACAATCCCAGGCCTCGGCGGCGTAGGCCATATATGGTCGTGCGCTATGATTGAAGAAGAAATCCACGGTATGCAGCATTTCCCCCCTCATATTCTGTAATCTTTTGGCATGAAGAATAATAGCTTAGGGTTTTTAGATTGTGATTGCTGTAGAAGGGGACTAGTTTGGGTTTCTGTTCAGAAGGGTAAATTGCATGGCTATTCAATAGTCTACAGTTTAATTGGGGATATAATGGCATTCATTGAAGCAGAAATTTTTGGATGTATGACTAAAATTAGGTTTGGATCTTCTGTGATTTTGAAGGAATGGATCTTTTTAATGGCGGCTATTGAAGGATACTTCTGATATATTAATAATAGGCAGATATGTCAGAGATACCAGAGCGGATTCTCCTAATTATAGTATTTTAATCGAAGCAGATTCTAAAGATATCTATGTTAATTCAGTTTTATCCATAAAAATGTATGGGTTTATGTTTCAAAGGCAGTATAAATGATGTAGAATATAAAGACAGAGACTTCTGTCTGGTTTTGTAATTGTAAAAAAATGTATGGGTTTATGTTTCAAAGGCAGTATAAATGATGTAGAATATAAAGACAGAGACTTCTGTCTAGTTTTGTAATTGGGCATTAATATAAAATGAGTTTCAATAATTTTATAATAATGGGTTTATATTTGAAAGGCAGTTCAAATGATGTTAGAATAGTAGAGGCATAGTTTCCTTTCTGGTTGTGGACATTAACTTAAAATGGATTTCAATAGTTTCTTGTAATATTGTCTGAAAATTTGTCATTATTTTTTGCCTTCATTGTTGTTATGCTTTTGTTTTTCAGTAAGTTTTCAGTTATTTAATTATTTTTGTTAATAAGATAAATATATCAAATATTTTTGCAGTTCATAAGATGTCAAATTCATTTGGGACTCAAATCCAATAAATGAAACATAGTTGTCTCCATAAGATAAAAGCGTATAGATTTAAATTCCAAAGACAGTTTAAACTATGTTAGAACAATAGAGATACAGTATCTTGCATAGTTTTATAAGTGAGCACTAATTTTAAAATGGATCTCAATAGTTGTACATAATGTTATTTGGAAATTTGTTATCACTTATCACCTTCATTTACATTATGCTTTTAATTTTCAGCAAAATCCTCATTTTTTTTTTAAGTGTAAACATCTCAAGTATTTTTGTTGCTCATTAAGTGTCATTCATTTGGGGCTCATTGGACCCTTTGCATCCACTAAAAAAAAACATACGGGATTCAGTAACTGCCAAATTCATTTGGGGTTCATATTCCAAAGGCTTGTTTCGTATTTGGTTTTGTAAGTAGGTATTAACTTTAAATGGGTTTCAATTGTTTTCTATAATGTTTGGAAATTTGTCATCATTTCACTCTTTTGTAGTATTATGTTTTTGTTTTTTTAGTAAGCTCTAAGTGTAATAAACATCTAATTATTGGTGTTTTTCTTATTTCCATATATTTATTTCTTCTTTTTTTACTATTAATTTCATTACATCTTAAACACATTTTTTGCTGGCCAAGTAATTTCATTCAGTCATGCTAATCTATTAAGGTAAATGCATAATCGAAACATCGTTTTTATTCCATTAATGAAATAAAGAATACCACAAGTAATCTTACTTAAGATGTATTAACATAAAAGATCATTACATATTGAAATGACATTACATTTACAATTCATAGAAGCATGCACATATTAAGTGAAATAATCATGAGGGATTGACTAAAGTGAGCATAAGAGAGCAAGTTACACTAAAAAAATTCTATGCATATGAGTTTCCTAAATCCATCAACTAAAGCAATTAGAATAATTGAATGTCTCAATAAATTTAAATGCCAACAACTTAAATAAGAGTTGCCTTATTCTTTGTTGACCATTGAGTCTAAACAAGTCCTCAATAAGTCCAAATTAATTCTTGTTTCAGGTGCAAGGTGTAAGACAATCCCAAGTAAGTGAATAAAGAATCCCTACCTAACATAACTGAGTGGACTATGACGGTTGATTGGGAAGGGAATTCATAATGCCAAAATCTCAATGTACCAAGGTAGACAAATTTTATTTACACAGGCTCACCAAATTAACATCCATTAACAAAATCTGAACACACATAATAACCGATTGGCAATAGTGAGTGGATTTGATCCTACTACATAAGCTAACTTTCCATAATTAACATTTCACTCTTTTGTAGTATTATGTTTTTGATTTTTTAGTAAGCTCTAAGTGTAATAAACATCTAATTATTGGTGTTTTTCTTATTTCCATATATTTATTTCTTCTTATTTTACTATTAATTTCATTACATCTTAAACACAATTTTTGCTGGCCAAGTAATTTCATTTAGTCATGCTAATCTATTAAGGTAAATGCATAATCGAAACATTGTTTTTATTCCATTAATGAAATAAAGAATACCACAAGTAATCTTACTTAAGATGTATTAACATAAAAGATCATTACATATTGAAATGACATTACATTTACAATTCATAGAAGCATGCACATATTAAGTGAAATAATCATGAGGGATTGACTAAAGTGAGCATAAGAGAGCAAGTTACACTAAAAAAATTCTATGCATATGAGTTTCCTAAATCCATCAACTAAAGCAATTAGAATAATTGAATGTCTCAATAAATTTAAATGCCAACAACTTAAATAAGAGTTACCTTATTCTTTGTTGACCACTGAGTCTAAACAAGTCCTCAATAAGTCCAAATTAATTCTTGTTTCAGGTGCAAGGTGTAAGACAATCCCAAGTAAGTGAATAAAGAATCCCTACCTAACGTAACTGAGTGGACTATGACGGTTGATTGGGAAGGGGATTCATAATGCCAAAATCTCAATGTACCAAGTTAGACAAATTTTATTTACACAGGCTCACCAAATTAACATCCATTCACAAAATCTGAACACACATAATAACCGATTGGCAATAGTGAGTGGATTTGATCCTACTACATAAGCTAACTTTCCATAATTAACATTTCACTCTTTTGTAGTATTATGTTTTTGTTTTCTTAGTAAGCTCTAAGTGTAATAAACATCTAATTATTGGTGTTTTTCTTATTTCCATATATTTATTTCTTCTTTTTTTACTATTAATTTCATTACATCTTAAACACAATTTTTGCTAGCCAAGTAATTTCATTCAGTCATGCTAATCTATTAAGGTAAATGCATAATCGAAACATCGTTTTTATTCCATAAATGAAATAAAGAATACCACAAGTAATCTTACTTAAGATGTATTAACATAAAAGATCATTACATATTGCAATGACATTACATTTACAATTCATAGAAGCATGCACATATTAAGTGAAATAATCATGAGGGATTGACTAAAGTGAGCATAAGAGAGCAAGTTACACTAAAAAAATTCTATGCATATGAGTTTCCTAAATCCATCAACTAAAGCAATTAGAATTATTGAATGTCTCAATAAATTTAAATGCCAACAACTTAAATAAGAGTTACCTTATTCTTTGTTGACCATTGAGTCTAAACAAGTACTCAATAAGTCCAAATTAATTCTTGTTTCAGGTGCAAGGTGTAAGACAATCCCAAGTAAGTGAATAAAGAATCCCTACCTAACGTAACTGAGTGGACTATGACGATTGATTGGGAAGGGGATTCATAATGCCAAAATCTCAATGTACCAAGTTAGACAAATTTTATTTACACAGGCTCACCAAATTAACATCCATTCACAAAATCTGAACACACATAATAACAGATTGGCAATAGTGAGTGGATGTGATCCTACTACATAAGCTAACTTTCCATAATTATACAATTAACTAACCCTTAAACCTTTAATTGAGATGTGAGTAGTTGGAAGGAGGAAAGTTGGTACTACATAGTTCTTTCCTCTTCTCTATTTACTACTAGTTTGATGATGAGACAAGAATTACATACTATTTGTAATCATCATAAAAAGAGAGTACCTACTCTAACAAAAAACATACAATATAACCTAGTATTTATAAGTAGTTATCAAAAAAATTCTCCATGACCTACTAAACAAACGAGGAAGGTAGATCCTAACACCTATGTCCTACACAATACTAGTGAAAGTCAATCTAACCTTGTACAGTGGGTAGCACATAGCATCTATCACATGCATGATATAGTTAAAAGCTAGCTAGCCTTTGTGATACAACTAGTTGCTATTATATGTAGAGATGAATTTGTGACTAATCATCTAGGAATTAGCAATAAGCTTATTAGTTGAATATGTCATAATTTATTGGCTTAGTGAACACCTTAGGGTGAGGGAAACATGTAGCTTTTTATAAAAGAATAATAGTCCTCTACCTATGCCTTCATAGTGCCCCTAACTTATCACTATATGCGTTTTCACATAAAACAACTCTTGTATCTACCTCAATTCAAGAAAAATGTGGTGAAAAAGCTATAAATATCTAGAATGTAACCAAGCTATTCTTTGGATTTCAACACCTTCAACTAGTCAATCATGATATAAACTACCTAGATTGTGTTAGATTTGGTTGTAAAACCACCCAAAATCAAAGTGACTGAAGGAAAGCAAGATAAGAACTCAGAGATGAACAAAACTCAACACTCTCCTAGCATTGAACTAGACTCACAATTTGAGCTAGTGTTCTCATTAACATAGGGAGAGGTGAGTGCTTGTTTATATAGAAAAATATAGGCATATAAAACCAAGAGGAATAATAACTCCCCTTAACCCATAATAGGTGGGAGGTTTTACCTACTTGGTAAATGCCAAATACATGGTTATGCCAACTCAGGTAAAGACAAAAAATGGTTATGGGGAGGTGACAAATAAGTCCAAAAGAGGGTGTGACATTCAACTACCCAAAGGTGGGTGTGAATGACACATGTGATTGTAGGATTATGCCACATGTCCTCCTCCTAACCATTATAATATAACCTAAGCAAGCTTAATAATGTGTGTAGAAAAAATAAATATTCCCTAACATAAGGAAAATAGAAAACCTACACCAACAGATTGATGCACTTTCTACGCATAATCCTTTGGGTTACAAGTCTAGCTTAATAATAAAACAAGTTAATGGTTGGACACTTAGACACTAGTATTTAAAAACATATGATTAATAATCATTAATGCTTTATCCAAATCCCTAGATTACATGTGGCTCTTTATATAAGCGAAATTGTTATTAAGAAATTATCCAAACTTAATTCTCAAGATTATTTCATGGTTCAAATATACCTTTAGTTTACTCAATGAGTACTCATGCCTAGTTGGTTTTGGTTAGGTTTCTTAAATCCCCTCAATGAGAGATGGTCACCTTCAATTAGGAGCCCAATATTCCTTAAGGTCATAATTTGTTATGAGGAATAACTTATCAAGTTTGGGTGGATTTTTTATTTAGTGGAATCTTTAGCTATGATGGTGTGATCATGTTTATATAGGATTTTAAAAAATGACTTAATGAGGAAGGATTCAATGTAAACAAGACTCATAGCTACCTAAGAGGGATTGTATGACCTTCCTTTTATCATATCAATTTATCTTACAACCTATTCATTACCATGTTGATTTAATTTTAGTCAATCCTTGAAATTAAGCATACATATCTATGCTTTAAGTATTCGATAATCAACACCATATATGAATGGTTAGTTTATCCCAATTGTTATTCTACTAATTGAATAATATAGTACCTTAAATATTTGTTTTATTATAATATTAATTATTTCACATGTTTACTCACATTATTTATACCACTAATTCTAAGCATCTTACTTGTATGTCTAATCGTAATATGACTTGGTCCTAATCACCTAATATTTAGAACCTCTAATTCCATTAGCCTATAATTTAGTATTCTTAATTTTCTCTACACTTTAACAGTAGTAGCCCTATTTTTATTTTGACAAAAGATTATAATTTTGTTAGTTCTCCTTATTGTCTCCTATCCTTATATAATCAACTCCACTGTATACATCCAAATTTAATAACCATAATATATTATGTACATAGGTTTAATTCAATCAATCAATATATGTATTTTGGTTTTAGTCACTTGCCTTATAATTTAATTCCATTTAGATGTTATTATCATAATTATTCATAAGGATGCAATTTTCGATTTTATATAGACTCCTTTGTGTAGTTCAATTATTACACTATATAGACAATTATATATACTTGAGATAATAATAATATCATATTATAGACTACCCTGTTACATATTGGTTAAGACATGGTATTCCAAAAAATTATATGAATCATTTTTTCTTATAGCTATTCTTAAAAATTACTTAGTTTATGTTGGAGTAATTAGGACATCATATGATAATTAATTAATTATTATGTCCCTTATTATTTTAATTACTTAAGCTAAACTTAAGAGTGTTTTTTTATTATTAGATTGGGCTATTTATGGGTCAAGTTGTCTCATTGCATGAGATGATGACACTTGTCTCAATATAATCAAATCCTCATCTAGGGTTTGCTTTATGATTTTATAAGAATTCATTATTGTAATTTGTAATAGGGGAGAGGACCCAGTAGTTGAGCATGTTTCAGTAGTTGTGATAGTATTTGTTTATATAATGCTCAATAGTTGTGATAGTAGTTGTTTATATAATGCCCAATAGTTGTGACTTGACACCCATAATTAAACAAAATGTATTCTTTTGATCTAAAAATCAACCAATCATGTGATGCCACATCAATGCTCAACTACCATGATGTGAATGCACAAGTATTGGTCTCACTTTTTTTGGCCCTTTTTGGCCCTTTTTGGCCCTTTTTGGACCTACCATGATGAGAAACTATTGAAATTCATTTCAATTTAATGCTCACTAACAAAATTAAAGAGGAAAATAGGCCTCTATTATTCTAAAATCATTTGAATTGCCTTTCAAATATAAACCTAATGTGGGAAACTATTGAAATCCATTCTAAGTCAATACTCACTCAAAAAACTAGACAAAAACTATTCCTTTATCATTCTAGCATAATTTAAACTATCTTTGGAATATAAATTCATACTTTTTTTTAATAGATACATTGAGGTCATACAGATTGGGCTTGGGTCCCAAACAAAGACCTAATGAACTTCAAAAATATTTGAGATGTTTATCCTCCTAACAAAAAAGAATGAACTGGGGGCTTGTTAAAAAACAAAGGCAAAACATTAATGAAGGCAAAAAATGATGATATAAATTTTCAGACAGTATTATGGAAAACTATTGAAATCCATTTCAAATTAATGCTCACTAACAAAACTGGAGAGGAAACTATGTCTATTATTCTAACATCATTTAAAAATGTCTTTCAAATATAAATCTATTGTGGGAAGCCATTGAAATCTATTTTAAGTCAATACCCACTCACAAAACTAGACAGGAACTATTACTTTATTATTCCAACATCTTTTAAACTGCCTGAAGAATATAAACATATACGTGTTTTTTAATGGATACATCCAAGTTATATAGATTAGGATCTGGTCCCAAAGAAATTGGCACCTAATGAACTTAAAAATTATTTGAGATGTTTATCATTCTAACAAAAACAAACTGGGTGCTTGCTGAAAACAAAAGCATGACAACAATGAAGGCAAAAGTGATGATAAATTTTCAGACAGTGGGGAACCATTGAAACCCGTTTCAATTCAATGCTTACTAACAAATCTAGAGGAATTATGCCTCTAGTATTCTAACATCTTTTGTGGGAAACCATTGAAATCTATTTTAAGTAAATACCCACTCAGAAAACTTGACAGAAACTATTCCTTTATTATTCTAACACCATTTAAAATGTCTTTGGAATAAACCCGTACATTTTTTAAAAGATACAACCGAATTAACATACATATCTCTAATATCAGAAAGTGAATGCAACCAAACACACACATACAGAAGACATCTCTAACATCTCTACCTTCAACTAATATATCAGAAGCTTCCTTTTCCATACACACCAATTATACTATAACCCCTTGGATGCCCATACAATTTAACTTCTCAATAGAAACTCAAACAAATCCCCTGCTACAAAAGTCACTGACTGAAAACACTAAGCCACTATTCTCCATGCAAAAAGAACACAGAATATCAGAAGGAAAATGCTGCATACCCTGCACTTTGTTTAGGGAAAGAAAATGACCAGATATTCTCTACACGGACGAGGCCTGGGATTGGTCATACACATCATCACAAACATCATAGTCACCAGCAATGCCACCAGAAATTTGGACATGTCCCCAAGCCCATCTTCCTTTACAATGTAATAATACCCCATCTTCGCTTCCACAATATGGACCAACTTTCAACAGACCTGAGGAAGGTTATTATATTGGAATATTGATGAGTTGAAACAGTCATGGTAGGAATATTTCTATCAGAATAAATCAGGGTATCTGGCTTTCTAGAAGTTACCTTCCATCCAGGCCCTTTCCCAGAAGTGGGAGCAAATCGGTCAAAGTTTATTGGAATTAGACACATGGTTTATTTTTTCAGAAATTACATGAACAATGGAGGGTGATTCAGAGTCAATCGTTGGAGACAAAGTGGGCCAGGGGTGGGCTCTCCTAACCATCCCCATTTCCAACTGTTGAAAGCTAAGTCATGAAGATTTTTCTGGCTTAGAATTCATATGTGTGATTTAAAGATAAACTATCACTAAATTCCACAAGAAAATGGCCTCTTGGAAATCACATTCACTTTCTGTTGCAGAATGTCTTATTAAGACCCAAACTATTTTCACTATTGAAGATATTTCATGGGGATCTAATGCTGAGACTAACACCGAAAGGGTTAGGAATTTAATTAATGGATGGTTGAAGAGGTTCTAAGGTAAAATTTTGGAAAGATGTCTAGCTTGAAAATGAACAATTGACTTTAGGGAGGATTTAAAGCATCTTCGATTCTTTCTTTGTAAGACATAGGGAGAATATGTTAAGAACCACTAGATTTGAGTGAAAGAAAAGTAGGTTGCAATTTTTATAAGATCAAGTTACAATTCAAGAGCATTTTAAGAGGAATTTAAGGCATTCAAGAGAAGATTTATTGCAGCAATCAAGATTGAATTGTCATATCAAAGTCTTCTTGCATTATGCATGTTTTTGGAGCTAATATGATGATGTAAGTTTTATGATCCATTCAAGCATTCAAGGAATTGTTTCAAATCAAGTTTCAAAGATCAAGATCCACATCCATTGAAGCCATTTCATGCAAGTTGTAGAACTTCATTCCAATGTTCATTCAAGGGTTTGGTGAGTTGTGACATAGAGTTGTTCATTCATCATTTCTTTCATGCTATTTTGCTTCACTTCAAGGTTCGATTACCAAAATGGGGTTTGAACAAGGCAAACCCCCATTCACCCAAAACAAAGCATTTTTCCATCTTGATTTGTGTTTGCAGATTTAGGTGGAAGAAATCTTGAAGATCTCTTGAAGAGTAAAATTGGAAAAGTTGTCAAAGTTACAAAAGTTGTCACAAAATTTGTCATCTCACGGAAACTCAATTGCAAAATTTATTTTCAGATTTTTGAACCTAAAACCTAGGCAAATTGAAGGATTCAGATCTATTGAAGTGGCCCCTGAAAGTTGCAAAAAAACCCTTACTCAAGACCTATTTTCCCCTAGGCGAATGAGTCCCAGGTCAGCTTTAGAAAAGCACTTTTGGTGACTAGTACACATCATCTTACCTCTCTCTGATTTGTGATCTGATTTTTGGTTCCATCATTATTGAGTTTCATCTATTAGATCCAAGTTGTAGATTATATTTTGGAGTTAGCTTGCTATTTTTAATCTTTCTCCCCAAAGTGTTGTTTTATATGGGCATCCAAGGGGTTATAGTATAATTGGTGTGTATGGCAAAGGAAGCTTCTGATATATTAGTTGAAGGTAGAGATGTTAGAGATGTCTTTTGTATGTGTGTGTTTGGTTGCATTCACTTTCTGATATTAGAGATATGTATGTTAATTCGGTTGTATCTATTAAAAAATGTACGGGTTTATTCCAAAGACAATTTAAATGGTGTTAGAATAATAAAGGAATAGTTTTTGTCAAGTTTTCTGAGTGGGTATTTACTTAAAATAGATTTCAATGGTTTCCCACAAAAGATGTTAGAATACTAGAGGCATAATTCCTCTAGATTTGTTAGTAAGCATTGAATTGAAACAGGTTTCAATGGTTCCCCACTGTCTGAAAATTTATCATCACTTTTGCCTTCATTGTTGTCATGCTTTTGTTTTCAGCAAGCACCCAGTTTGTTTTTGTTAGAATGATAAACATCTCAAATAATTTTTAAGTTCATTAGGTGCCAATTTCTTTGGGACCAGATCCTAATCTATATAACTTGGATGTATCCATTAAAAAACACGTATATGTTTATATTCTTCAGGCAGTTTAAAAGATGTTGGAATAATAAAGTAATAGTTCCTGTCTAGTTTTGTGAGTGGGTATTGACTTAAAATAGATTTCAATGGCTTCCCACAATAGATTTATATTTGAAAGACATTTTTAAATGATGTTAGAATAATAGACATAGTTTCCTCTCCAGTTTTGTTAGTGAGCATTAATTTGAAATGGATTTCAATAGTTTTCCATAATACTGTCTGAAAATTTATATCATCATTTTTTGCCTTCATTAATGTTTTTCCTTTGTTTTTTAACAAGCCCCCAGTTCATTCTTTTTTGTTAGGAGGATAAACATCTCAAATATTTTTGAAGTTCATTAGGTCTTTGTTTGGGACCCAAGCCCAATCTGTATGACCTCAATGTATCTATTAAAAAAAAGTATGAATTTATATTCCAAAGATAGTTTAAATTATGCTAGAATGATAAAGGAATAGTTTTTGTCTAGTTTTTTGAGTGAGTATTGACTTAGAATGGATTTCAATAGTTTCCCACATTAGGTTTATATTTGAAAGGCAATTCAAATGATTTTAGAATAATAGAGGCCTATTTTCCTCTTTAATTTTGTTAGTGAGCATTAAATTGAAATGAATTTCAATAGTTTCTCATAATGTCCGAAAAATTGTCACCGCTTTTTACTTTCATTGTTGTTACGCCTTTTTTTTCTAGGAGGATAAATATCTCAAATCTTTTTGAAGTCCATTGGATCTTAGATTTGTTTGGGACCCAAACCCAATCTGCATAACATGGATATATCAATGAAAAAGTAAAATGAATGGATTTATATTTCAAAGGCAGTTTAAGTGATGTTAGAATAATAAAGGAATAGTTTATGTCTAGTTTTGTGAATGTGTAGACTTAAAATGGATTTTAATAGTTTCCCACAATGGATTTATATTCAAAATGCAATTTAAATTATGTGAGAATAATAGAGATGTAGTTTCCTTTCTAGTTTTCTTAGGGAGCATAAAATTGAAATGGATTTCAATAGATTTTCATAATGTTGCCTAAAAATTTATCATCATTTTTTGCCTTGATTGATGTTATGCCTTTGTTTTTCAACAAGCCCCTAGTTTGTTTTTTTTATTAGGAGGAAAAACAACTTAGATATTTTTGAAGTTCATTAGGTCCTCAATTTGTTTGGGACCCAAACCTTATATGTATAACCTCGATGTATCCATGAAAAAAGGGGGTTTATATTCTAGAGTTCCCACAATGGATGTACATTAGAAAGGTAATTTAAATAATGTTTGAATAATAGAGGTATAGTTTCCTCTTTAGTTTTGTTAGTGAGCATTAAATTGAAATAGAATTCAATAGTTTTCCATAATGTTGTCTAAAAATTTATTTCAAAATTCATAATAATCAACAAGATTTCAATATCTAAGTGTTCTTAATTAGCAAGTGGGAAGGATTTCACATGTAAGAAAGTGTCAGTAGACCCATCATAGTCATTATGTAAGAGCTCTTCACTAAGGCTTAATGTCGTTATGTAATGTAGGATGGTAAGGCAATGGAATACTAATGAATTTTACATGAGAATCTAATGAATTATCATTCTGGAATAAGCTATCATAATATGGGGTAAGAGTGTTTGAAATAATATCATAATTATTCATAGATTAAACATAGATGTGAAGGAATGATCCTTAATATATCTAGCATACTATATGAGAGGAGATAATTCATTCAAAGCACATAAATATATGGACATAGGATTATCATGAAATGTGTCATCACAAAGTATACGAATATCATGAATAGGTGAATTCACATGATAGATCCTTGCTTATTATATGTTCATCATTGTTATTGGGCATATGAGCATTGTGAGATGTAGACATAAATGGACTAAGCCTCTTTAACATAAGAGAATAAGAATTAATCAACTCAATAGTGGATAGAAATGATAAGACATGGAAAAATAAAACCTTTAAAGATAAAACTCTCTCATCCATAATATAAAATTTCACAAGAATGGATGTGTCAAGTGATATGAATGATAAACACATATTGAAATATGAAATAAATGTATGTAAATCAACCAAGGAACAATCCTTAAAAGGTGCCATAATGCTAGAATATCCTAGGATGGGAGGATGAAAAAAATCATTGTATATTCAAATCCTAGTTGAAATGAATAAGAAAATATGATTCAAAAACCTAAGAAATGTGAGAATAGATGATAATCAAAATTGTATCAAATCTAAAAGCCTTGATGTTGATGAAAAAACCCTAAAGGAAGGATATGATGTGTAGGATCAACCAAGTTCATAAAAAATGTGAAGGAAGAAACTTTCCCTATGCTTAATCTATGCTTTAACCAAATGAAATGGTTACAACTCAACACAAATCAACTTAGAACAATTATTACAAGTTGCCATCAGATGTAATTTTGAAATAGTAAAGGCTAAATAACAAAAATAATTATAATAAATTAAAGTACTTAGCTCTAGGCTCAAGGATGAATAAAAGTTTAATATGGTGCTAACTTTTGAATGCCTTGGACTTATAAAAATTTGATATATATTTTTACCCCACCTCAAGATCTAAATAATTTGTCTACATTGTGATGGGTTGAGTCTGTGAATCAAAGTTAGATTTGTGTTTGCAAAAAATTCTTACACCAACAAAAATGATCTAGAGTAGTGTACAATTTCAATTCATGTTGCGCATAATTTGCTTTTCTTTTTTCTATTTGAGACAATGGTATTTAAAAATCATTTGGAGGATTGCTAGAATGTCACTAGGGGACATGCTCTTCTTGGTCAACCCCTAGAAAACTTAGATAAATGATATAAAACATTAGATCTCAATTGTGTAAAAGATATATTCTAGTGCACTAATGAAATTATTTGCTTCTTTAATATGATTGATATAGTATAAGATGTCTTAAACAAATGCAATTGAATGTCTTTAAATATAATAACATAGTTGTGTAAAAATGTGTGCTTTTTAGGTCCTTGGTAGGGAAGGAATGGATAGGAGCTAGCCAAAATTTTAATTCAAATTTTAAAATTTTGAGGGTCAAGTTAGTGCCTATAGAGTTGACCTCATGTCCATGAAAATGACCTAGAACATGATAACAATCAGATCAAAGTGAACAACAAATGTATGGATATATGCACATAGATAGACATAATTAATGTGTAGCTTAGATGAATATATCAAATGTACACATATAAGAATGATGTGGGAAATGAATGTATAAGAATGCATGTCGGTGGGTGATTAATGATATAGGAAAAATAACCCTTCTCATAAGATTACACCACTTATTGATATATAAATATATTAAAATATTCTTTCAAAATATACACAAAATTAAATGACAAATAACATAGATATACAAATTTCACCATTATAATATTATAAAATAAAATAAGAATAATATTAATATAAAAAATTGATCTATAAATTAAAAAAATACAAATAAAAAATAAAGAATGTAATAATTCTAACCACCCCAAACTTGATCCCCTACCCATAAAAAAATATGCATAACCCTCAACTTCCTAAACTAAAAATATAAAAGTTAATCATAGGGTTGTAGTTCAATTGGTTGAGCACAATTGGTGAGAATTATGGTAGGTTCTTTGATTACGCCATCCACCAGGGTTCAAAATCTCAAAGGAATGATTAAGCCAAGTTTGATATCTGATGACTTTAATAGATGAGACCCCATTGCTTGTGACTACTTAGCTGAATAATGACTTTTGATTTTGGTGTAGTATGCTTATTTATCATGTTGTAATTCACTTGTCAAAAAAAAGATAGATGTCGATAGGTGTATGCTTATTCATCATATATGCTTATCATATAGTAATCCTAATAGATGAGACCCCCTTGCTTGTGACTACTTAGCTGAATAATGACTTTTGATTTCCGTGTAGTATGCTTATTTATCATGTTGTAATTCACTTGTCAAAAAGAAGATAGATGTCAAAGATAGATGTATGCTTATTCATCATATATGCTTATCATATAGTAATCGGCTTGTAAGAAAAACAAAAAATACTGATGTCTATATAAACCAATTACTTTCATGAAAAAAATTTGAAGTTAAATCTACAAAAGAAAACAAAAAAAAAATAAATGATGAAAAAGAAACAACCACACACAAAGCAACAAAAATATGGGCCCAGAAAACAGCCGTCAAGTCATTAATAACATTGTGACTTGTGCTTTCGTGTTGGAAATGGTCAGGAAAGCCCTTTTATGACCCACTCTGTCCCCAGCAATTGATTATACTCGCTCTCAATTGTCATGTAATTTCTGAGGAAGGAAAAGCATGTTGTGTCTAATTCCAGGAAAGAGACTTGATATAATTACAACCCACTTTAAGGTAATTTCTGAGAAACCCAACACTGTCTGCCCTGATTTATTCTTGCATTACAACATCCTTCTGGACTGTTATGGTTTATCCATATTGTGGAAGCAAAACTTTTGTCATTGTTGTCATCACTGCTGGATGAGGGATGGAACTTGTTATTGTTGGTGGCAATGCTATTGTTGATGTTGTGTGTGAACAATCCTTTCCATGCTCATGTGCTCAGAGAAAAAGAATCATGGCATGCTGCATTTTCCCCATGATTTTTCATGGCATGGAGGTAGTTTGGGTTTCTGTTGCATGGGAGGTAGTTTGGGTTTATATTCCAAAATCAGATTAAATGAACTTTTTTTTATAATAATATTTTTGTATATGTAAAGGAAGAGGTTTTAACAGAGAATTAGTTGAAGGGTGTCAAAATCAAATAAGTATACATAAGTCAAATAGATTAGCAGCAGATTAACTTTTATTAAATTAGAAGCAGATTAATTTATATCATTTTGAAATAAGTCTAGCAATTTATTAAATTCTATTTATTGGTTGATCTGGTCTGGAAAGAAAACTCTCTTATTGAAATTTATTGTCAAAAGCTCAATTGGTCAACTAGTTCACCAGCTTATTGGCCAACACTAAACATGATGAAAGGTGACTAGTAGAATCTTATCAAGGACCTTAAATGCTTCCTCTATCTTGATAGCTCATATCCAATATTAATAGTTTATTTAGTTTATTTCTTCAAAGAACTAATACTAAGATAGGAGTCACCTTGCACACAAACATAAGAAGAGGACAACCAAATGGACCTTGAAGTACCCTATTGATAACTTCGACTTCAACAAGATTGTTAGCATTTTGACATACGTACCCTACTTCAAGGGCATTGGGAGAGCGAAGATTTTTGTGTAAGGTCTAATCAAAAGTAGTTGGATTGGGATTACCCTTACTAGCAAGTTGAGTTTATAAAATCCAGGGTTAGGCAGGGTTAGGCTTGCTCCAAAAGAGATCTTTAGTATTCTCAACATTGGCTTTGTTTTGAGAGTTCAAAATTTTCATTTCTTATGTTGAAGGTTGGATGTGAGGAAGGTGCACTCCATAAAGTTTTCTATATGAATTTCAAACCTACTCCAAACTTGTTCTTCGTTAGAGGTGAATTTCCTAAAAATCCTTGCATTCCTTTCAAGCTATGTGCTCCAAAGAAGCATAGCTAGGATCAAATTCCATAAGAGAATAAGATCCTCTTTTGAAAGTATTTTTTCATTCATCCAGTAGTGATTCAACAAATAGAGGCATGAAAAGTTTTTTTTCTAAGGTACATGGAATGACATCTCTCATGCCTCCCGTGCGTGTCCCTCCTTCCACACCCTCTTCCTCATGCGCCCCTGTATCTTCCACTTTGTAGGTCGTCGTGCATGCTACTGCCCACAATCCCTAGTCTGCTGGGTGGTCTTGTGAGGCTGTGTTTGGTTCTTGTGGCCTAGTTTCACCGCTTGCGAAGGATTTGAACAGTGTGCCTCCTGTTGAGGCTTCTCTGGCTGGCGCTCTCCCTATGGGCTCATCCCCCTTCATCCCCCCTTTTGTGTTTGCTACTCTTACGGGATCACATAGCTACTCACAGGTGGCCAGGTTTGTTTCTGTTCACCCTTCTCGGGTGTGCCCTCTCCCCAATGCCAAACCTTCTCTGGTGATGGTTTGTAGAGAGGATGTTGCTGAGAATGAGGATTTCTATGAGAGGCAGGGTTTGTTGTGTCATTTTTCTAACTTCCGGCCCTCTATTCTCGACCTATACAAGTGGGTTTTGGATTCTTGGAGGACTTTAGTGGATGGTAAGATTGAGCTCTTCCCTTGTCCTAAAGTTTTCATCGTTGCTACCTTTGCTTCTTTGGAGGATCGTTGTTTGGTGTTGGGTTGACTATGGGCTTGGGTTGCACTCTCTTTCGCTCAAACCCTAGACATCTTCCTTCGACCCCTTAACTGAACCACTCAATGTGTGTTCGGTGTGGGTTAGACTCCTTAATCTTCCCCTCCAATTTTGGGAAGAGACTTGTTATGAGGCCATTGGTAACTCTATTGGTCATTTTTGAAGATTGATGATTCCACTTCTTTCACGGGGCATTCAACCTTTGCTTGTATTCTAGTGGATATTGACATCTCTTTGCCACTTCATGAGGATGTGGTTTTCTTGGTTGGGGATCGACCATGGTCCCAACTATTTAATTATGAGGGGATTACATTCAAGTGTTGTTGTTTCATTGTTGGCCACTTGGCCTCAACTTGTTCTCTCTAGCATTGTAAAGGTGAAGCTATTTGGTGGAATAATGATAACTATGATCTCCTAACTATTCCAACTTTTTCCTCTTCTAAGGATGTCTCTTCCCAAGATTCTAAAGAGCATCATGTTCCTAACACAAACTTTGGTTGTCCCATGGATCTTGTCGGTGTTCCTCCTTTGAGTGCATCTCCTTCTCCTACGCTGGTTCCTACTATGCCCCTGGATTCTTTTGTGGATGGCTCTTTCCTTTCACATTGCAATCCTCTTATTCCCCCTCAAATGTTGATGGTCTTCTCATGGGGGTGTCTCTTGCCCCCCTGCAGTGGGAGCCCAAATGATAGTATCACTTGGACTATCATTTGTAGAAGGTGTAAAGGTCTCTCCTCTACCTCTTCCATTTCTCATTCTCGAGACTTGTTGGATAAGTCTGTTGTATAGGGTTGAGACCCTTGTTTCTCATTTCTCCCTAGTTCTATGCTTCTTTCAAAAGCACAATTGGTCTTTGTTTGGTCCTTTTAAGTCTCACCTCTTGTGAGACTTGTCCTTTTTGCCTCGATAGTTGTTTTGTATCGGGTTCGGGTCCTTCTCAGTTTATCTTAATAAAAAAAATAGAGGCATGACCCAAGAGATTTCAAATGTGTCCATTTACTTCCCCCATAACATGAAGACAAAGGGACATTGAAGAAGAAAGTGAGGGCCAAATTCATTCAATTACCACACATAATACATTTGAGGATTTCAGGCCAAGCCCATTTTCAATTGTTCCCTTGAAAGAAATTTATCATAAATAGCCAAAGAAAGAAAAATGAATTTTTGATCATACATATGAGTTCCACACCCTCTTCCACAAAACTAGAGGAGTTGTGTGAATATCATCATCAATAAAAGAAAAGTAGGTTAATAATAATGCATTCCTCAAAAAAAAAGAGACGCTATCATATTTTGTCCTCTCCTTTGGAAGGAATTAATCTAACTTTGAGGAGAGAATTAAGGACAATCCACACCTAGAAAATATTAGGTGGGACAATAGAAAGACTTTTCCACTTGTTAATACCTCAACCATTTTCTTCCTTCAAATTCAAATAGTTCTCTACAATATCTCCCCAAATCCTACAAAGAAAAAGCTAAAGGTCTTTTAGACCATTCCTAAAATCAAGGAGTTGGTTTTCAAGTCACTTATCTTTCTATAAATGAACCTTTGAACCTCTTCGAACATCCCATCTAAGGAAGCAAGGCAATAAATACCTAATCCATTTTTTGCTATTCCAAATGATAGACACCAAGGGCTTTCTTTCAGCAATGAATGTTATTTCTAGTTCATCCCCATCCAAGTGTTTTTCTCTAAAGATTATGTTAGGGAATTATGATGAGTATACATTCTTCATATTAACTAAACTAGCATTATTGTGCATAGCTTATGGTTTTAATTGTGTAAGTTTTTTTCCTCGATGCTTTCAAACTCCATGATCCATCATCAGGAAGAAAAGAGAAAGAGAAGAGGAGAGAAATGAATGATTGTTAAAAGAATAGGTAGGATAAAAAGAGGACCCACTTACCCTCTCTTTTTATTTTGTCTAGTTTGCTAACAATTATTCATTTGTCTTTTGTTCTCTTGCTCTATTCTTCTTAACGATGGATCATGAAGTTTGATTTGAAATGTTGACAAATTTTTTTGCACAATTAAAAGCAAAAGCTATGCACAATAACAATACAAACTATGGAAAGCATATTTCTATTACGTAGCATTTCCATGTTAACGACTCTAAGATCTCTAATTCCTAAACCATCTAGTTTTTTACTATAACAAATTATATCACATGTAACCAGATGGTTTTTCTTATGTTCAATATTAGTCTCCATATAATTTTTTTGATAATATCTTCTAATCATTTTATGATCTTACTAGGGAACCAAAATACACCCATCCAAAATATGAGAAGAGCTTCAAAGATATCATTGATCTTAATTGGCCTACATGTATTAAAAATAAAATTTATTTATTTTTCAAGAGGGAAATTTTGTGTGAAATATAGTCATGACTTGTTTCCAAAATATGCATACCCAAGTAGGTACTAAGAAAGACTCCAATAAGTAGGTACTAGGAAAGACTCCAATATGCATACCAATTTGGTGACCAAAAATTCTAATATATCTTTCTTCAAATTTAATTTCATACAATTTGGATTTTGATATAGATATCAATCTCTTATCTATCTAGGTAGACTCATAAGCAAAAGGTATGCTTTTAATTATATTAATTTCCTATAGATTTGGGTTAATGTTCAAAAGGGTACCATTAGTAAATTGAAAGTGATTAATTGAAGTCTTGAGATGTGCTGAATAAGAGTAGTTGTTTCATTACCCTAGGCCTCCTTTCTTAAGACCCTCTAGAACTTTCAAAGAATCATCTTGAACTTCCATTTATTAATATTAAAGGAGGGAGATGTTTTAAGGAGGCCAATCATAATCTCTAGGCTTCAATTTGACAATTTCAAATATTTCCAAACACTTTATCTAAAATTCCAAAAAACTTTGTCATATGCACTTAATAAATTAGAAAAAAATGTCCCTGTTATTCTAGCATCATTTAATTTGAATGCTCATATTATTCTAATATTTTTTAATCTAAATTCAAATTGAATGATGTTAGAATAATGACACATTTTCCTATCTAATTCAATAAATAGATCAATAGATTAGTTTATGTTTAAAATTTAGTAAGTTTTTTTTCCAATATGACCTTTTAAAAATTTAACTTTAAATAACATCATTTTAAGGATTCACATAATTAAAATTTCCCTTTACATTTAGGATTATGAATTAAAATAATTGGGAAACTCTCATCAATAAACATGAATTGAATTGGTATAATGAATGGTTGTATTTGTGGGTTAATTTCTAAAGTAGATTATCATGTAAGTTAGAGGATATATCTAGTATTTTTAGGAAAAAAAATTGTTTCTAGAAGAAAAGAGGGACGTTTCCTTTTCATGTAACAAAGGGAACATTGCATTGTCGTTTCTTCTTGTAACTACTCCATCTTATGTTGGTCAAAAATTCATTATTGATAAATAACCCATATCTCTTTGCATTGTCATTTTCATTTGGACCATTGCTTATTTCTTATTTGGTTTATTATGATCAAGGATTTGACATTATTTTTTTTATTTTTTATTTTTTTTTATGACTCGAAGGGGTATCCCTATGACTTGATGGGCTTCTCTTAAGTTTTCATTACCAAGTGAGACTAATTCCCTTTGGGCCATGTGATTTCCCAGTGCCTGCCCCACAATGTGTGCTAGTGGCTTAGTCAAGGTGTGAACTTACGTCGATCGTTTATGTCTTTCAATAGTTCGACCAACCAGTCTGTACCATGGGGGTAGGATTTGACATTATTTTTAGTAGAGGTTTGAGAGTATAAAACCATAAATATTGGTTTATTAATATTTTTGTTAGAATTTTTCATAAACAACAAATCTACCCAAGAGCAAACAATAAGATGATACTAATTCAATGCAAACAAAAGAAGAATAAAAAAAAAATATTTGTATTTAAGGTTGATGTAGATAGAAGGAAAGCACTACAATATCTAGACTTTGGGAGAAAAAGTCAATTTTTTTTTTTTTTTTGGAGTTGAGTTGGTCGCAAGTGAAAAAGGGGTGGACTCAACATGAAGAGAAATTAAATGAACTGAGTTCAACTTGATGTGAAGTGCTTATTATGGCTAAATCTACCTAACTAGAAAAAACTAATTACCTAAGTAAACTTTATATTAAATGTGTAATAATTAATTACACCAATACTCTCCTTAAGTGTCACTTAGGTAATAAATAAATGGATGTTGGTAAGATAACCCATGTTAAGTATCCATGTACAATCTAAAACAATCCCAATGTACAAAGAGAGTGTACCCCCTAGAAGTAGAATATAGAAAATCCATAGGACAAAAATCCATTCCAACTAAGATATAATTAGGAGGACAAGATATACCCACAAAAACGATAGTGTCTTGAAATCCTTGCAAGATTAGGCCCATGTGTGCCTCCATAAAGAAGACAGAGAAAGTTAATGCAAAATTTTACATGGTAAATATTGTACTATGTCCCTTTGTACCAAATGATGTATCTCCCTCTTGGAAGAAAGAAACTTGAGATGTAAATTGTATATTTCCCACTCAGATGATGGAATGTAAAAAAGAATCAAAAGGTGTGGTATTGTAAGTTTCTCATGTGTATGATGTTGATGCCAAATTGTGAATGTTCCACACAAGATTTGAGAATAGTGATAATGGAAGTATGAGACTTAAACCAGTGTGAATTATGATGTGTTAAGTTAGTAGTATGACATAGCAAAGATAGAATAGGAGGATCCAAAATATGATATGTGACTCTATGTGAGTTTTCATCAAAGAGAAAAAATATATCCTCAATGTTGTATTCAAGATCCAAAATGTGAGATTTAATAAGCCATTGATGTATGTCAAGGATAAGTATATATCTCAATGATCAAGAAGACAAGTGTAAAAATATTGAAGAGAATATATAATATCATGGGAAGAAGTTGAGATCTATTAAATGTAGTAAGTAGAGTTGGTTGAATAGCTATCAATGCTAGAGATGTGGGGGTAGGAAAAATGATAAGAGAGATTTATTTGTCATCAAAATGTGTGAGACTTTCCTAATAAACAAGATCCCCTTTCGTATCATCATCATACTAAGGATTCTTAAAATCATCAAGGGGAGAATTATGTCCATAGTGGGATCATTTGTGAATTCCATAGTGAGATATTTTACAAATGGAGGTTAATTTGGATCTCCATACATTTCCCAAAGCATGGCATAAAGAGTGCAAAAAACACTTAATGTGGGATACAACCCACAATGTGTGGTTGCCAACACTAATATTGATTAATCTCATGTCATTCATTTATATTTCCCTACATACATATTTTTTCCAATGTACCTAGAGACAAATCCATTGACAATTCTTCAAGGTGGAATCTTGCTAAGACTTTCACTTTACGTTTTCAAAGGTAATGATGGAGGGATGATTGGTTATACCCATTAATTATTGAGATTAATTTCCCCCTTAATAGATTTAGAATATTATTTTAGTTCTTGTTTACAAAATGTGCATGTGCTAAGCTCCACTAAGATATGAACATATGATTGAATTTATAATTTGAGTGTGCATGTTTAACAACCTCCAAATAGCTCAATTTAGAAAACCTTAGAAAGTTACAACATATTGGTGAATAAATGTGTAACTTTACTTAGCCTACATCCTTTGGACTAACACCTAAGGCCAATGGTATGTCATCAAAGTTTGAAGGTATGACTTACGATTAGATAACAATATGTGAGGACCAATGGATAAGGATGGATATCTCCTCCATATTCCTTAGGTTCTACTAGACCAAGGGGAGTGTTCCTTGAGATGCATATCTTAGGGAGACTATGAGAGAGAAATGGTATAATTGACCTTGAGGTAAATCATATGCCAAACACATCCTATTAGTTTTTCAATAAGTACCAATGTGATAATTTACCTTAGTACAAGGGTATAACACCTCTATGAGAAAATGTGACAAGCAAGTGGGGACTAAGATTTATTCTTCTTCACCCCTTAAGATCTACAATACATTATTTTAGTTTACAAATGGATGTGGTGGTAACAACACTATACATTTCATTGTGAATGGATTGATAAGGTTTATAGACACTTTGTGATACCAAGGAAATGAATTCAGGCAATGCAATGGGTCACCTAATTGTTGGCAAAACAAGGACATAAAATTGAGAGGGGGGTGAATCAGTTGTCACAAAATATTTAAACTTTTCAAACTTAACTTAATCTCAGATCTAATGAATGAATGATAAACCATGAACAATCAACACATCAGAAGCACAAAGAACACCAATATTTTTACATGGAAACCTTGTTAGGGGAAAAACCACGGTGGATGTTAGTCCACAATATTATACCCTGTTAAAAGTATAATGAAAAATAATGGGAATGCACATGCATTCAGGCACACTGCCTAGAGCTCACTACTCAATTACAAGAGGGCTCACTACCCAAGGAAGAGAAATATAGATTAGATCTGTAGGGTATGAACTGAGAAAATAGCTTCTACACAAGCCTGATTATAGTTCTAGTTAAGCACAGAAAACCTTCTTCACACTTCACTCAAATTTCTTCACACTCTGCTCTGCAATCGAATGAATATATCAATGTTTGCACACTTTCTCTTTCTCTGGCTTTCCTTCACACCATAAACACACTAACTTCTGTCAAACAAACACTCTTATATATCTGCAACATGAAATTACATCAACAACTTCGTCGGCCAAAAGAATAAAACAATTTTACAATGTCGGCCCAAATTTACAAATAAATTTTTGATGTGAATCATACACCGTAGGCTAATATTATGATGTGACCCAAAAAAATATCATCAAGCACGCCAAACATTCAAATTTTAATCTTCAAGGATCTGCAACACGTTACAACCATCATGTCGGACAAGAACATGAAAACCCGAACACTCGCAAGAAAAATATTCGACCACGAGCACACCGATCAACGTAGACATACAAAAAAGATAGAGAATGATCTAGAAGCATCCACAAGCAACAAGAACTAATAGAGAAGCATCCATAGCAACATAAATTCCCAGAATCACATAAACTTCAATTAGAAACCACAAAAATACTGTCAGAAACAACTATTCATAGCACAATCAAATCTTCACGCAAACCTCTGAAACTTCTAGTAGATGAACTAGATACTCTCATAAATAAACCCTTTAGACCACAACAAATGATCTTCAATGTACAGAAAAAAAACACCTTCATGACCTTCACTGTTCCACTAGCAACCTACAACTTTTCCTTTTAACAATTTTCTCAATATCCTTGACATATACAACCTTCACTATAACAATGCTAATAGTGTTGACATCAATGACAACCACATATTAGCAACACAACCACAACATCCAACAATCTCCCCCTTTGGCATTGATGGAAACACATGATGTGAAAAATAACATCAACACAACTACACTTACTCCCCCTTAGGTTCTGACTCTTTTCCTCAATCGCTCTTCTCCCCCTAAAAAGATTTTTCACATTGTTCTTCTCCCCTTTGACATCAATGGAAAAGATAAGCATTAACTTCCTACATACAAGCTCTAAACCACATATCTGCACATCTGACTACTCCCCCTGAGTAGCAGCCATGAAAACATTAATCCAGATCAAGAAATATCTATGAAGCACACAAATTGTTGCAAGTAAATGCATCTTTAGTTCATATCAGGAGGGGTAATTACCCCTAGCATCCCTCTAAGATACTCAAAAGTATTCTTTGGCAATGGCTTGGTGAAAATGTCTACAATTTGTTCTTTGGTAGGCACATATTCCAGTCTAACTTCTTTCTCATTCACTTTCTCCCTCAAGAAGTGAAACTTGATTGATATATGCTTGGTCTTAGAGTGTAGCACCAGATTCTTTGATATGTTTATTGCACTTGAGTTGTCACAATATATGGTAATAGGTTCATCATATACTACTATGATATCTTTCAACATCTGTTTCATCCACATCACTTGAGTGCAGTTATTTGCAGCAACAATATACTCTACCTCAACAGTAGATAGAGAAATGGAATTTTTCTTTTTAGTCAACCATGACACCAACTCCTTCCCTAGGAAGAAGGCACCACCACTAGTACTCTTCCTGTCATCTACATCTCCTGCCCAATCTGTATCAGTATATGCATTCAAAGTAAGATCATCATCCTTAGGATACCAAAGCTCAAAGTCAGCTATCCCTTTCAAATATCTAAAGATTCTCTTTATAGCAGTCACATGAGATTCTTTTGGATCATCCTAAAATCTAGCAACCATACATACAACATTCATGATGTTTGGTCTAGTCTGAGTTAAATAGAGCAATCCAACAATCATTTACTTATATCATGTTTGATTTGCCTTAGGAGAATCATCATTCTATGTTAAATTGCATCCGGTTACCATTGGAGTACCAACAGGATTTGAGTCATCCATGCCAAACTTCTTCAACAGTCTCTCACATATTTAGACTGAGATATGAAAATTCCATTGTCTAATTGAGTAACTTGCAATCCCAAAAATAAATTCATCTCTCCAATCCTACTCATCTCAAATTCACTCTTCATTTCATGAGCAAACTTCATACATAGATTATCATCTCCTCCAAAAATAATGTCATCAACAAAGACTTCAATAATCAATTCTTTATCATGATCTAGCTTGAAATACAAGTTGTTGTCAACAATACCTTTATTGAATCCAAGCTTTAGTAAATATTTATCCAATCTAGCATACTAGGCTATGGGGGCTTGCTTGAGTCCATACAGAGCTTTCTTCAATCAACAAACCATGTCTTCCTTGTCAGTCAGTTGGAATCCATCCGACTATTCAACATATACTTCTTCTAGCTTACCATTCAAAAAAGTTGACTTTACATCCATTTGATAGACTTTATAGTTCTTATCTACAACATAAGAAAGAAATAGTCTAACAGCTTCAATTCTTGCAACAAGGGTAAAGGCTTCTTCAAAATCAATACCTTCCATTTGAGAATACCCTTTACATACCAATCTTGCTTTATTTCGAACCACTTCACCTTGTTCATTCAGCTTATTTTGAAAGACCCATTTAGTACCAATCACATTTTTATCTTTAGGTCTGGGAACAAGTATCCATGTATCATTCTTTTCAATTTGCATCAGCTCTTCCTTCATAGCTTCCATCCAGTGTTCATTATTGTAAGCTTCATTAACATCTTTAGGTTCAATCTTAGAAATCAAGCAATACCCTTTCTGCAATCTTTCTTCTAGTTTGAACACCTTTATTCTTGTCTCCTATAATTTGATTTTTAGAATGATTTAACTTTACATACCTCAAAATTTTAGGATTCTCTCAAACCTCTGGTTCTTTTGTTCCTTCTTCTACACTTGCACTTGTCTCTCCTTCCTAATTTTCTTGATTTACCATAATAAATTGAAATTGTTTTACCAGAACATATGGAACAATTTGAAGTTGATTATGTGTCTGAGCATTTTTCCCTTTGTTTGTAATAGCTTCCTAGTCATCTGAATCATATCCATAGTGTTTGGATGATCTAACAGAGTCTTCATCAACTTTGACATTTGCACTTTCAACCATTTTTCTCAATCTTCTGTTATAGTACCGGTAGGCCTTGCTTTTAGTAGAGTAACCTAGAAATATTCCTTCATCGCTTCTTACATCAAACTTTCCTATGTCCTCATCTCTCTTAATATAACACTTACTTCCAAAGATCTTGAAATATTTAACAATAGGCTTATAACCAAACCATAGTTCAAAAGGAGTCTTACTAGTATTACAATTGACATTTACCCAATTTAAAGTGTACACAACAGTGCTTACAACTTCACTCCAATAGATGTGAGGCACATTTCCTTCTATCATCATTGTTCTAGCAGCATCCAGAATTGTTTTGTTCTTCCTCTCTGCAACTCCATTCCGTTGAGGGGTTCAGGGAGTAGATAATTTTCTTTTGATTCCATGCTCTTCACATAAAGAATTGAACTCCCTGGAGGTGAACTCACCACCTCTATCTGACCTTAAGAATTTGATTTTCAAACCTGTCTCATTTTCTACCATAGCTTTGAAACTTTTGAACTTCTCCAATGCTTCGCATTTTCCTCTTAAGAAAGCAACCCATATCATCCTAGAGTAGTCATCAATAAGCAACATAAAGTACCTTTCTCCATGAAGACTAATGACTTTGGATGGACCACATAGATCAGTATGCAATAGCTCCAGTAATCCATTTGAATGATGTTGTTTGTTCTAAAAAGAGACTCTAGTCTATTTCCCATCTGACATTCCTTGCAAATTGTGTTAGCAAGCTTCACTAGCTTAGGTAGATCTCTTATTGCTTGGGTGGAACTTACTTTGAAAATGTTATCAAAATTCACATGACACAATCTCCTATGCCATAACCAACTTTCATCTACTTGCGCAATTAAACAACTTTCACTGGTAGCATTCAAGTGAAAATAATTACCTTTTGTCTTTTTACCTTAAGCAATTACATTACCAGAACTTCCAAGTATCCTGCATCTTCCACCTTTGAACTGAAGATCATAACCATTGTCCACCATCTATCCAACACTCAACAGGTTGTGCTTCAATCCTTCAACATAAAGGGCATCATCAGTGTTATCTCCAAATCTTACAATCCCACCGTCATACTTCTCTAGACTTACAAATTCACTTTTGTCACTAGTCATATAAAGTGAGCATCCACTGTCAATAACCCACTCATCCTTTTCTTCAGTTCAGGTTGCAAGAGCTTTCTCAACTTTAGCAGATTCAGTAGCCACTAGACCATTTTCCTTGATAGCAAGGAACGCCCATTCATCTTTATTTCCATTTTCTTTATCAAACTCTTCATCAGTCACTCCTTCTTCAACATAGTAACATTTCTTTTGAAATCTAGATTTGTTAGGCTTAGTCCTAGGAACTCTTTCAGGACACCTTGATGCAAAATGACCTATTTTATTGCAAGAGAAACATTTAATAGGCAACATTCCTTTATACTTACCTTGTCCTCTGCCTTCTTTCTTCACAATCAGTGCTTCCAACTCTTCCACCTCTCTTTCTTCATCTTCAAGCTGTTTCATTTATTCCTCATACTTGAATGACTTTTTGGAGCACTCTCTCATATCATATCTTTGCTTGTTTCTTCTAGATACAGTAGCCTTAAATACAGTTTTAGTCTTGGGAACAGATTCACCAAATTCACTCAACTCAAAAGTAGCAAGTTTACCAATCAGTGTATCTCTTGACATATTTGTTACTGTTTTGAATTATTCAATAGCATGAGCCTCTGCTTTTTAAGAGGGAGGAAATGATCTGAGCACTTTAGCCATTATTGCTTCCTCTTCCAGGGTACCACCGACACATCTAATACCCATCACTAGTTCATTTACTCTTTGCATAAAAGAATAAATATTTTCATCTTCACCCATCTTCATGTTCATTTACTCTCTGCATAAAAGAAGAAATATTTTCATATTTACCCATCTTCAAGTTTTCATACTTTCCTTTCAAACTCTGTAGCTTAGCCATCTTCACATGTACATCTCCTTCATACAAAGTTTCTAGCTTCATCCAAATCTCATGAGCTATCTTCAGACCTAACACATTTGTCATTTTTGAATATGTCAGTGCACTCAACAAAGCTTCAATAGCCCTGGCATTATTCTCAACCCCTTCAATCTCATCAGCAATGGAAGGACCATTCTAAGAAATAACATATGGATTCTTTGTAATCTTCTAGAAGGGTACACTAATACACCTCAAATGACACTCCATCCTAGCTTTCCATAGTAAGTAGTTTGTTCCATTGAATCTAGGACTATCCTTCTTGTATGATGCCATCTTGGATCACCTCAAGCTTTTAAAATTCTTCAGAGGAGCCTGCTCTGATACCAATTGTTGGTAAAACAAGGACAGACAACTGAGAGGGGGGGTGAATTATTTGTCACAAAATATTTAAACTTTTCAAACTTTACTTAACTTAATCTCAGATTTGATGAATGAACACTAAACCATGAATAATCAACACATCAAAAGCACAAAGAACACCAAGATTTTTATGTGGAAACCCTATTAGGGGAAAAACCATGATGGATGTTAGTCCACAATATTATACCCTGTTAAAATTATAATGAAAAATAATGGGAATGCACATGCATTTAGGCACACTTCCTAGAGCTCACTGCTCAAATACAAGAGGGCTCACTACCCAAGGAAGAGAAATACGGATTAGATCCACAGGGTATGAACTGAGAAAATAGCTTCTACACAAGCCTGATTATAGTTCCAGTTAAGCACAAAAAACCTTCTTCACACTTCGCTCAAACTTCTTCACACTCTACTCTGCAATCAAATGAATATATCAATGTTCACACACTTTCTCTTTCTCTAGATTTACTTCACACCACACACACACTAACTTCACTCAAAAAACACTCTTATATATCCGCACCATGAAATTACATCAACAACTTCGTCGACCAAAAGTATAAAACAAGTTTACAATGTCGGCCCAAATTTACAAATAAATTTTTAATGCAAATCATACACCATTGGCTAATATTATGATGCGACCCAAAACAATATCCTCGAGCACGCCAAACATTCAAATTTTAATCTTCAAGGATCTGAAACACGTTACAACCATCATGTCGGCCAAGAACATGAAAATCCAAACACCTTCGAGAAAAATCTTCGACCACGAGCACACTGATCAACGCGGACATACAAAAAAGATAGAGAATGATCTAGAAGCATCCACAAGCAACAAGAACTAAAAGAGAAGCATCTGCAACAATAGAAATTCCCAGAATCACATAAACTTCAATTAGAAACCACAAAAATACTATCATAACACAATTTTTCATAGCACGATCAAATCTGCACGCGGACCTCTGAAACTTCTAGTAGATGAACTAGATACTCTTAGCAATAAACCCTTTAGACCACAACAACTGATCTTCAATGTACAAAACAAAACACCTTCATGACCTTCATTGTTCCACTGGCAACCTACAACTCTTCCTTTTAACAATTTTCTCAATATCCTCAACATATACAACCTTCACTACAACAATGCTAATAGTGTTGACATCAATGACAACCACATATCAGAAACACAAACACAACATCCAACACTAATTCCTCTTTAGTTAGGAAATGTTAATTCTTAATTTTTATAAATGTGGTGGGATGGAAATAGGTTAAAACAAATTATATACATGTTCCTTTATTCAATTTGGGAAGTAGAGTCAAGGATTCATCAACCAAGATTACCATTCAAGTAAAACACAAAATGAATTATTATAGAAAGTCACAAGGAGGACCTTATTTCATGATCCTACACATAAGCTAAGATCTATATTCATAGACAAGAAACAAACAAATAATAATTCAATCACATGAACACATCCTAATTATCTACTAGTAAAATTATACATCATTACTTTGAATTGAAATTCCTCACATTTAAACATTTATGATGAATTTTATAGTCTCTACAAAGACAAGCGAATTAAAGACAATACTCAAAGTAAAAAAATCAGATTAACATTGTTTGCTAGACTATCAAAAGCATATAAAATTCTCAAAGAGACATTCAAGTGATTGAAGATTGTACTTTGTATTAATTCCTCTAATGAATTACATAAGTAATGAAGCAAGATACAATGGAGACATGACATACATTTAAAATTATGCTTGGCTCAATAGAAAACATATTACATACTTTGAAACTTCTATTCTCTTCTACTATACAATTGTGTTGATCAATACAAAACATGATAGCATTTATCCTTTTTCAAACTCATAAATATATAGTATTTCAAACTAGAGACATTGAAGGTAAAAAGAATTGGTCACTTCACTAGTAATGGAGATAGATAATATCTCGATAGGAGATTGAATGGAATCATGCAACATCAACCCAAAGGATATAGCAAGCCACAAAATAATAAATACAATGCGTAAGGATGTCTAATAGTGATGGGAAACCATGAAAGCACACCAAAAAATACTTTAGGTGCAACCACCAATTAGTTTATCTTTAAACCCTTTGCCACACTGAAGAGGGATGATTTTGAAATAAGAAAACCTACCATGACCATGCATAGGGATAAAGATAAATATTTGATCAATACCCTATGAAAAGAAATCTACTCTCAAAAGGGATCAAGGATGAACCATTGAATGGTGAAGAGATTAAAGTTGCCAACTTATTTGACCATAGGAGATTCTTTTATGAAATATCCCACAAACTTAAAGCATTGGGTTGGGATAGGTGGGATGAAAAATGGATGGAAAATTAGGTAAACATTTCAAACTTCATTTCAATATAGTTTATCCTCATGAAAGAAAGCCACATTGAATGATGGATGGGTGTGGCAAATATCACATACACACTAGGAAGATGAATCATTAACTTAGATGAATGAAAAATAAAACCACTTTGAAGACACCAACAACATGCTACTCAAGAAACATGAAACACATAAAAGGCACAAATTTGTAACAAACTAGAACTACATATAGAAAAATAGAAACCACAAGGCACATTGACCACCACATGTTCAAAATATCATTATCAACTTAAGATGGGTCACTGTGAGCAAGGGATACACCACAAAGATGAAGGAGCACCATCATGAGATAAAAAATACAACATTAACCACAAAGTTAAATAACTAGTAAGAGAGGTGAAACTCACCTTAGATCCATATAAACTATGCATATCAGTACGAGCATCCATCATGAACCAAGAGCACTTACCATATAAGAGGTCAACCAATGTAAACGAGAAAAGGCTAACATTAGAGTATTAACCATTGTGGTGATAGTAACATGAAATGTGTATGTAGTACTACCATATGAACAAGAAAAGTGGTAGGCAACACAATAGGGCAAGGGGAGACTAAAACATAAAATTAGGTACCACAACATAGAGGGAAAAGCAAGGAGACTGCAAAGGAGCAAGGTCACCACAAGTGAGAGATAGCATAGGTTTATGACTTGTAGTAGGAAAAATACCAAATAAGGCATGCTAAACTGATTTGGTTGAATCAAATGATACCACATTGATACCAATACCAAACATAGTTAAAATTTTAGATGCAAGCCAACACAATGTATGCCACTTTATAAAGTAGTGTGTTTGGAAAGTTGTAGCTAATTTTTTAGAGTTTTACAATATTTGGTGTAAGATCAAAAAGTTGAAAGTACAATCAAATTACAACATAAGCATACATAGTCTATACCAATGTGGAGTGCTTAGAAAAATATCCACTTTAAGAAAAAGTGGGACTCAATTTCAAGTCCCTATTTGAAAGATATATGACCTAGAAGCTCAAAATTTAAATGTAAAAGGAGTAGGAGTCATGAGTAGAAACATATTATATTATCACGAAAATTATGAAGTTCTAGCCCAGTATAAAACTAGGTCAAAACATATCTTTGTTGATGAAGATACAACCTTCCAAATTTGACCTCTCAAACTAAAAAAACTCAATAAGAGGGGGTCCCTAGTCTAGTGGCATCTAGGTGGTGGATTAGTGGCACTACTAGTAAATGTTGCTCCTACTTAACAAAGTGGTGGGTAGTGGGAAAAGGTGAACCTAAGTTGTTAGTTGTGGGTAGCACACCATTTGTGCACTGCTCTAGTGGTGTGTTGGTGGATTTGTGGTTGAGGAAAAAGGTGGTAGCAAATATTGGTAAAGGGATGTACTTGAGTGAATGTCACTAATTAGAGGTCATCGGAGTTTATAATTGTGATTGGTTGTTTTGAGTGCTAGTGGGAGGGGAAAATGCCAACATTGTCACCTATACAATTGTAAGGGTATACAAGGTACAAGTTCCCTTGTATCATTTGCATACTTAGCACATAGTGTGCTTAAAAATTAAGTCTTTTTATATTTTTAAGTTTTTTAGATAATCAAAAATATATTTTTAAAATATTTTTTTGGTATTTACCTACATTAGCCATCATAAGCAATTGTATAGCCCTAAGCTACATGCTTGGAGACTAAAATATATTGCCTTGACTACAATTGCATTGTTTTCAATGATTTGATAGTTGTTCTATGGGTTTTTGGCCTCTCTAAATGCAATGCCAATGTATGCTTTGTGTCAAAGTGCTCCAAAATGCATGTAACTTGCAAAATTCTTAATCAAATCCTATAGGAAAAAATTTATTACCTAACTTCATAGAGTTCAATTAAATGAAATGAAACTAGCTAATTTGACCTTTCAAAATGTAGTGAAATAATTATTAGTTTCCTCGAGGACCTCCTACAACAAATGATGAAAAATATCAAATTTGTAATTTGACTATTCTAATTATTGTAGACACTTTTTGGATCCAATTTTATTCATAATTTGTATGAAAAAAAGCTATTGAATATGCCTAATTTGTACCAATACTCCCTAACCATTCCTCCATTAAAGTGCTTCCATTTTATTATAATAAAAATATACAAAGCTTTTGGAAGATGTCTTATAAATAAAATGAAAAATTATTATTTTTGGTTGTGGGGATAAATGTTCCCTACTTTTTGTGGGGATATGATTCTTGGAAGGCGTGCATAAATTATTGATATTCTTATTTTTAAAATGAAAGAGATTAAACTAGCAATTGAACTTTGGTGTGCAATGGGTATGTCAGAGAGATGTGGAAGGTCAATTAGGGAAAGAATTGGTTTATTTTTTGCATACATTTGTGTAGTACATGAGGTCAATTGATAAGTCATTTAGAAAATTATTTCATTATTAATATTATTATGATTATGATTATTATTATTATTGTTATGTAATGTCCCCTTCAAATTAACCTTCTGAGAATCAGTGGATTAGCCTATGACATCGACCCTCGTAGGCTAATGGTTCCAGTTAGAGGGTCACCTAATTGGGCACTTGGTTGGTAAAATGCAGTGTTGGTATCTGGAGTATGGTGACGTGGTGAATTTGTGTGTTTGGCATGTCTTTGGTGCTTAAAATTATGATCTTCACCATTATTTCACCTTCTCAGGGTTTGGGGACCATGTGTCTATTATTTAAAGGGGTCACTTTCTATTTTTTAGTTACTATTCATGGCTAAAGTGAAAAAGACATATCTTAAATGAATAGTGTTTTTTTAACGAATAGTATTTTCAATGAGAAATTATAAGAAGGCAAGAGAAAGTTTGACCCAAGTATGTTATTGAGTTATTTTGTTGCTTGAGCTTTGTGAGTTGGAGATTGTGGAAGAGGGAGACTAGGGTTTCCTTATTTCAGTAGTGGGTAAGCCTGGTGGAGCTTTGTTCTTCATTTTCAAGCTTCTTGATGGTGTGAAAGACCACCTTAAAGTTGCAGATCAGAATTTGGATGCATCATTGGAGCCATATTTTATTGTTTGCAAGTGATTGAAGTCATATTTTGAAAGGGTTGTTGCTGCTAGAGACTCCATTTGCCATCTAGAAGGTGTTGTTTGCATTTTTTGGAGATTTGGGAGCTGATTTCTACATCTACAGCCAACTGCCATATTTTGAGGGTTTGTGAGAACCAAAGGAATTAAAATGCCTCCCTTTAGTGGTTGCTTTCTCATCCAAAGTGGGCGCCCTTCACCCTAGAAGACCTCCATTTAGAAACTTGGTGGGAGAAATTCATACTTCAGCCTTTGTGAGAATTTTATTGAGGACGAGTACTGTAGCGAACACTATTCACTGTGTTGTTTTGGCTGTAAGTAAATCTATGGAGTCAATTGTATCTTGTTTTGAAACAAATGTAAGCTATCCATCTTATGTACTCACTTATGTAATGAAGAAAGCTTCTAGACTATCAAATTGAGTCTACTCAAGTTATCATAGTAGTTTTAGTTTATTTTGAGTTCCTTTGTATTCATATACTTGTTAAAATCATTAGTATCATTGGCAAAAAACTCAAAAACACAAAACAAAACAAACAAACACAAATCAAACCTACAAGCATGGTGAAATCATCACAACAAAGTGTTGGATCACTATAGTGGTATTAGAGCCTTGATCCTGCCATCCTGAAGGGTCAAAATTTCACATGAGAGGTCATAGTAGGTACTACACTTGTAGAAGGGCAGAGCAAGTGGACAATTGGCAAGAGGATAACTCGTTTGACGATACACCAATAGAAGAAATGGGTGACAAGGAAGAAGAGGGTCCACTGAGAAATGAAAGAAGAAATGAGGAAAACAATGAAGATAGAGATGATAAAGAGATTTTTGAGCAGATGACTCAAGCTTTTGAAGGGTTCTCAGCAACAATGCAGTAGTTTGTTCCATGGCTACAACAAAACCAGGTTACCGAGGATCACAGGAGTGTGGCGGGGACACCGAGGGCATACCGTGCCCCTTCACGAATTGCAGATAGACCCACTTGTCCTACCTTTTTGAGGGATGAATCAGAAGGTGGTAACACAGAAGAAGAAAGAGAGGAAATGTTTGCAGATACTCTCATGGCCACTAATGACGAATGGGAATTGTTGACACCCCAGGTAAGAGAATGCCTAAGCTTTGATAGATTCTTGAGTCAAAGAAGAGAGCATTACAAAGACAGGCCGACCCGGAGACCAAGAGGAAAAAATAGAGACCAACACAGTGATCTCAAGCATGCCACCAGCAAACTCATGTTACCCACATTTGACCGCAATGAGACGGTTACAGCTCAATCTTGGGTCCATAAGTTGGATACCTTCTTGAACCTTCAACCTATGGTAGAGGCAAACACAATTAAGTATGCTACACTGCATCTAGAGGGAGCAACCCACGATTGGTGGTACCATGGGTTGGTGACCCTGCAACATGATTGTATTACTTCTTATCAAGAGTTTGTTGACCGGTTGATTGAACACTTTGATAGGAAAGACCCGGAAACATATTTTAGAGACCTAGCCCGACTCAAGTAGGTTGGGAGTTTAGAGGGATATATAGGTGATTTCCAATGGTTTTTCGTTATGGTCCCCAACATATCCAAAAGGAGATTGGTGGTGTTATTCATCAAAGGACTCTTGGAACCATTGAGAGGTTGGATCAAAGCTTTTGATCCCCCGACCCTACAGGAAGCTATGAAAAAAGCAAGAAGCATGGAACTTGCAGGCCCACAGAGAAAGTCCTCATCTAAAGCATCCTCTTCATACAAGGACGACAAATCATTCTCTAAGAAGAATGAGAAATCATATTCTAAAGGAAAATCAATAGTTCCATTCGACAAAGAAACCATTGATGACTTACGTAGGAAGAAGTTGTGCTTCTATTGTAAAGGACCCTATGATGCAAACCATTACTGTCCTCTGAGGCCCAAGGGGAAGGCAAACTAAGTAATGTGGGCATACTATGAGGATTTTGAATCTGAGAAATCAGACCAGCACATTGAGCTTGAGGACCCCGAGGCAAAAAAATCTGAGAATGAGATTGAAAATGGCCCCAGGATAGAGGAGGAAGTTAAGCTTCAAGAAACACGTCTCACGAGCATACAACAAGAAGGCTCTTTCAGAATGCAAGGGGTCTTAGCCAAGAAAAATATCATTACCTTATTAGATACAGGTGCCACACATAATTTCATTGATGCAAGGGTGGTTGAAAGGCGTGGGATTCAAACTAAAGAATTTGAGGGCATAAGAGTGAAGGTCGCGGATGGCTACACCCTCAAGTGTGATAGGATGATTGCATACCTTCCAATGAGGTTAAATAATTATGACTTTAAGGCAAATTTCTATGTGGTGAACATGGGAGATATTGACATGGTTCTAGGAATGAAATGGCTCCATGACATTGGAGAGTTTACCCTTGACCTTCGGGATATGGAGATGAGATTTAGGGTGGACGGAAGGAATCATGTGATGAAAGCCATCCAAGATAGCAATTTTAGAACGATATCTCTCAGTAGAATGGAGAGACTCATGCGACATGACATGATCGAATGGGCAGCTGAGTGTATGTTAATGCCATCTCAAGGGGAGCAACAACCCCTAGTTTATCATCCAAATATACAGGAGTTGAGGATTAAACATGCTAAGGTGTTCAGCGAGATTCCACTTGGTAGACCACCAGATCACGGCATTGAGCACATCATCAAGTTGGAGGGCGCTAAGCCAGTGATTGTCACACCTTAAAGGAATCCTAAGCGGCTTAAGGATGAAATAGAAAAGACTATTAAGGAGCTACTCACTATGGGACATATCAGGCCCAACAAATCACCCTTTGCCTCATCTGTGGTGTTAGTAAAGAAAAAGGATGGTACCTTGCAAATTATGTACATTGATCACAGGCTGTTGAATAGAAGGACCATAAAAAACAAGTATCCCATTCCCCTGATTGATGAGCTGATAGATGAGGTACATGGTGCCTGTTGTTTCTCAAAAATAGACTTGAGGTCAGGGTATCATCAGATTCATGTGAGGGAACAAGACATTGAGAAGACAACCTTCTATTGCCATTGTGGGAACTTTGAGTTTGTGGTTATGCCATTTGGGCTGACCAATGCACCTGCTACGTTCCAATCCACTATGAATAGGATCTTCCAGTCACAACTGAGGAGGTTCATACTTGTCTTCTTTGATGACATCTTAGTATACATCAAGGCTTGGGATGAGCATATTGCACATCTAGACACAATACTGGGTATTTTGGCTAGCGAGTCTTTATATGCGAAGAAATCAAAATGTGACCTAGGAATGACTGAACTATTGTACTTGGGCCACATTATCAGCACAGAGGGTGTGCATATGGATCCATACAAGGTCAGGGCTATTATAGAGTGGCTGACCCCCGAGAATCCTACTCAGCTTAGAGGATTTTTGGGTTTATGTGGCTTCTACTGCCAATTTTTTAGTGGCTATTCACGACATGCAACACCACTTACAGACCTGACAAAGAAAGGAGAATTTATTTGGACTCCTGAGGTGCAGGAGTGTTTTGAGAAGTTTAAGCAGTTGATGACCTCTTGTCCTGTCCTGGCATTACTATACTTCACTAAACCCTTCGAGCTACAGTGTGATGCCTTAGGCGAAGGGGTTGGCGCAGTCCTCATGCAGGACAAGCATTTGATAGATTTTGAGAGCCAGAAATTAAGAGGACCCGAGAGGAGCTACAACATTTATGACAAGGAAATGTTGGCCATCATGCATGCATTGGCCAAATTCAGGCAGTACCTCGTAGGCAGCAAATTTTGCATTAAGACCGATCATAACAGCTTGAAGCATTTTCTCGGATAGCGAGATCTCAATGATTGTCAGCATAAGTGGGTCAGTAAGTTGCAATCATACGACTTTGACATCGTTTATGTCAAAGGGACACATAACATTGTGGCTGATGCCTTGTCACACTGACCAAATTTGAACTCTATGGTCGAGATTTTAGAGAATTGGAAGCACATGATTATAGCAAAATATGCCAAAGATTCATGGGCTTTCAGAATCATTGAGGGTTTAGTACAGGACAACAGATATTCCGTTGTAAATGACCTTATCATTTACAAAGGTAGGATCTTCTTGACCCCAAGATCAGAGATGAAGCACACAATATTAAGGGCCTTTCATGATGTACCTATTGCCAGACATCCTGGATATTTCAAAACTTATAAGCAAGTTCGGGAACATTTCACTTGGAAAGGGCTCAAGTCAGATGTCCTCAAATATGTCAAAGTGTCTGGTTTGTCAGCAGAACAAACAGGAACACAACTATTCGGTTGGGATACTTCAACCACTTTCGATTCTAGACAAGAAGTGGGAATGCTTATCGATAGATTTCATTATGGGCTTGCTGAAATCCTAGGGGAGAGATTGTATTTATGTAGTTGTTGATTGCCTCACCAAATATGCTCACTTTTTCCCTATAGCAGCTACATATTCAACGACACAGGTTGTCAAGTTGTTTTTCTGCAAGGTATTCAGATTGCATGGGCTACCTCAAAGCATTGTTAGTGACAGGGACAGTCAGTTCTTGAGTCATTTCTGGCAGGAACTATTTAGGCTCTATGGAACCGAGCTTACTCCGAGCACCAACTACCACCCGCAGACAAACGGTTAGACAGAAATTGTAAATAAATGGGTGGAAGGATACCTTCGAAACTATATAGCAGGAGAACAAAAGGGTTGGGTGAAGTGGATCCATCTTTGTGAGTACTGTTATAATACCACCCACCATATGTCAATTCAGATGTCCCCATTTATGGCATTATATGGGTACGAGTCGCTAAAATTTCTAGATTTATTGTTGAGTGACAGCAGGGTGCCTAGTGCTAGGAATCTTTTACAAGAGAACCAGGACATTATGAGAGCTCTTTGTGAGAAAATTCAGAAGGCACATAATCAACAAAAACAATATGCAGACCAGAGGAGAGTGGAGCGTTCCTTTGAAGTTGGGGACATGGTGTATCTGATGCTTCAACCCTATCGTCAGTCCACTCTCAGGAAGAGTGGTGCAGAGAAACTGAAGCCCCGGTACTATGGACCCTTTAGAATCATTAGGTGGGTAGGTGAAGTGGCCTATGAGTTGGAACTACCAGCAAAAAGCAATGTGCACAATGTATTCCATGTATCGCACCTCAAGAAGGTGTTAGGACATCGTGTGGTTTTGTTGACAGCTCTACCACCCCTAGATGATGAGGGGAAATTGATTCTGGTGCCCGAAGCCATCTTGGATGTCTGTGAGAGACAGTTGCAAAGACGGTTCATCAGGGAATATATGGTTAAATGGAAGGACTTGCCGGTAGAGGACACAACATGGGAGAGCAAGGACATCCTACAACATCCGGAGTTGAGATTGCTTGGGGACAAGCAATTTTAGAAAGGGCAGACTGTAATGTCCCCTTCAAATTAGCCTTCTGAGAATCAGTGGATTAGCCTATTACATCGACCCTCGTAGGGTAATGGTTCTGGTTAGAGGGTCACATGATTGGGCACTTGGTCAGTATAATGCAGTGTTGGTATCCGAAGTATGGTGACGTGGTGAATTTTTGTGTTTGGCGTGTCTTTGGTGCTTAAAATTATGATCTTCACCATTATTTCACCTTCTCAGGGTTTTGGGACCGTGTGTCTATTATTTAAAGGGGTCACTTTCTATTTTTCAGTTACTATTCATGGCTAAAGTGAAAAAGACATAACTTAAGTGAGTAGTGTTTTTTTAATGAATAGTATTTTCAGTGAGAAATTATAAGAAGGCAAGAGAAAGTTCGACCCACATATGTTATTGAGTTATTTTGTTGCTTGAGCTTTGTGAGTTGGAGATTGTGGAAGAGGGAGACTAGGGTTTCCTTATTTCAGTAGTGGGTAAGCCTGGTGGGGCTTTGTTCTTCGTTTTCAAGCTTCTTGATGGTGTGAAAGACCACCTTAAAGTTGTAGATTATAATTTGGATGCATCATTGGAGCCATATTTTGTTGTTTGCAAGTGATTTAAGTCATCTTTTGAAAGGGTTGTTGCTACTAGAGACTCCATTTTCCATCTAGAAGGTGTTGTTTGCATTTTTTGGAGATTTGGGAGCTGATTTCTACATCTACAGCCAGCCGTCATGTTTTGAGGGTTTGTGACAGCCAAAGGAAATAAAATGCCTCCCTTTAGTGGCTGCTTTCTCATCCAAAGTGAGCGCCCTTCACCCTAGAATACCTCTAATTAGAAACTTGGTGGGAGAAATTCATACTTCAGCGTTTGTGAGCATTTTATTGAGGATGGGTATTGTAGCAAACACTATTCACTATGTTGTTTTGGTTGTAAGTAAATCTATGGAGTAAATTGTATCTTGTTTTGAAACGAATGTAAGCTATCCATCTTATGTACTCACTTATGTAAGAAGAAATCTTCTAGACTATCAAATTGAGTCTACTCAAGTTATCATAGTAGTTTTAGTTTATTTTGAGTTCCTTTGTATGCATATACTTGTTAAAATCATTAGTATCATTGGCACAAAACTCAAAAACACAAAACACAACAAACAAATACCAAAAACAAACACAAATAAGACCTACAATCACGGTGAAATCATCACAGTAGAGTGTCGAATCACTACATGTTATTTTTAAAAAGGGGGGTAAAAATTTATTGATTCAAAGAAACAATACAGAGCCAAAGTCCAACCACCAAAAATACCAACCAACCCCCAACAAAAGTCCCCAAAGGAACCCAACAAAGGACCCAATTACATATGAAAGTCTTCCATAATTATATTTTTGAGGGACAATGAGAGCACTGAGGATAAAAGTCCCCAGTCATCAATAGTCCAACTCTCCACATGCTTAGAGGCCCACTTCGCTAGAAGATCAACCCCCTAATTCCATTCCCTAGGAATATGGAAAAAGGAAACAAATTCCAAAGTATTGCATAAATTCATAATCTGTTGGATTACCATAGCTAATTTCCAGTTAACTCCATCAAATCTCTGCTCATTAAGCATATCAACCACAATCTGTGAATCCGATTCACAAATAATCTTCTTCTAGCCCAAAGAACAACCTCTTTCAATAATATGCAAAATAGCAAGATCCTCCATAAGATTATTAAAATGATGACCCTTGTAAATAGAAAAGAAAAACACCACACCACCATTATTGTCCTTGCCAATACCACCAATCCCAAGATGTCCAAGATTCCCCCTAGAAGATCCATCAGTATTGATCTTCAGAATCCCTTGTGGGGGAGGATGCCACTGAACCTCTCGATGAACCTTCTTCTTGACCTGATGAGGACCATTACTTGCAGAGAAATTGGACCTGCTACACTCCAAGTGAAGATTCCTCACAAAGGGAAGATCGCCTGGTTCCACAATGACCGAAATATCACATTTAGCTAGAATAGCCTCATGAATCTTGTTGAAGATCTTCCTCCATAGGAGCTCCCCTTCTTGCTTCACATCATGAAAAATTCGTCTATTCCTTTCAATCCAAATATGCCAAATAATAAAGGTAGGGCCAATAATCTAGGCAATCTAAAGAAAGGTCATCTTAGCAGGGGGTCTCCCGAAGCTCTACCAGAACTTTACCAAAGAAGAAGCATGAACACAGGGGTGGCCCCAAACCCCCCACCAAAAGTTCCAAATACTCCCAGCATAAGGAAATTGAAAGAAAAGGTGAGAAGTATCCTCTTCACAATTGGGTATGTGCAGGATCATGATGGGCCAAAAAGTGGCAATGAGGAATAAATTACGTCTTTCATCGACCCAAAAACGCAAAAATGTTGAGTTGACTTTTTTGTGGCTTGGATGTCAGTACACACCTCCAAAGCAATTAACAAACCTAGATTTCCATATCAGATATCTGATTTGGATTGGATATCCGATTTGAAGAAAGTATATATAAACAAATTTCGAGCTGTCAAAATCATTTCACAATCACAAACAACCCGTGGGCACACAGTGAGGAGGTTCTTTGCACAACGGATATCCGATTTCGCCAATATCTGATTTGAAAAGGTTAGATTTTAGATATTTCTTTGCTTTGATTGAATTTTGAATTAGATTTGTATAATTTCAATTAGTTTTTTATGGATTTTTTTTCAAAATAGGGTTTTTGATTGAATTTTTATGAAAAATTTGAGTTTAGAATGGATTTTGATTTAAAAATAGTGTTGTTTATGTATTTGTATTAAAAAATGGAGAATTTTATAGGTTTTTATTAAAAAGTAGGGTTTTTTTGGATTTTTTTTAAAAACTAGGGCATTTTTATAATATTTTCATTTATATTGTCTAATTTTAATTAGATTAATTAGTTTTTAACTTTAATCAGGCATTATGGCTACTGAGAATGAGAATGCACAAATTCCACCAGTTGAGAATGAAAATCCACCAGCTGAGAATCAAAATGTAGAAATGCCAAACACTCCACCACCTTCGCAGCGATTAATTGAAGAATTAATTGGTGAAAAATTAGAACAATTGAGGGACATTTGTGATGTTTATAAGAAAATACCTCAATTATCCCATATGCCAACCACATTGACAAAAATAATTACAAATGTAGAAACCCTCTCCATCCAACATAATGCCTTTCATTCATGGCGAGAAACCATGAGGGAATATTATGCATGTGGATTGTTTTATGATGATGTGAAAAATATCCAAATAACAAAATCCCAAATAGCCTCTTTATTTATTAGCCCTCGCACTAGTTTTCTAGTTAATGTTAACAAACCAAAACTTTCTATAAAATGGTGCACGCATAGGGGCATAGTAGATAACTTTTGGGATCGTTGGTGTATGGTTTTTGATAAACCACCCAACAATAATCTTGATGTACCTTTTTACTTTATTAAAAAATTATACGTTGAGTTTTTGTTAGGGCATCATGTCAATTACTTTGACATTAAACCCTTCCAAGGTGTTGGTGGAGGTATGCCCTAGGATAGGCCAGGGGTAGTTAGAGTAGTCAGGCGCCCACATGTTCCCCTTCCTCCCCTTCCTCCGCCATCTCCAGTACAACATCCAGATATTACGGAGGATGCAACCACACAAACTATCCATGCCATTCACTCTTTGAGTGGTGTTTTGGTTTCCCATGCTTCTTCAATGGCTCAGCCACATTCTGGTGATGTTGGTGATGGATCCAGTGTTATTGCATCATCCTCCTCGGGTCCACATATTTGTGTGCCACATATTTGCAATACGTGCCACCAAATATGCTTGGGTCCTATTGTACAGACCGCTGAGCATCCATTAGACACTTTTGATTATGACATCCAGGATGTGGAGATTATAAGAGATCACACGTAGGGGAGTGGAGCACACCCTATAGAGTCCTCTCCTGCTAGAGAGGTGGACATTGGAATAGTTACACAGGTAACATTTAAGGTGTAAATTCATAACTTGCATTTTTTTAAAAATGAATATTAATAAGAGATAGTATCAAGTACTAACATTTATTTCAATGGTCTATTTAACAGTTAATGTCTGAGGAGGAGCTCACATGGGTGAATGATAGCACCCTTAGGGCCATTTCATTTGGCCTCAACACACACACAGTATGTATTTTCACACTCACTCATTTACATTTTTTTACTATATACTTGCTTGTCATTTGAATTGTCATTAATTAAATTATATATTAACTTATATGTTTATCTTATTCTTTGTTTGTAGAAAAAACCTAGTGCGAGCGAGGATCGACGCTCTCCAAACTATGGAGGCACAATGTTAGATAAGGGAAAGGTAATTGAACTCAAATTTGATTGAATTAAGATTTATAAGATATTTTATTGATTATGCATACATTGACATAGATTGGTAATTTCATATGTACTTGTCATTTTTATGTACAGGCGGTTGTGAGCTATACATCATTGTTGACAAGTGTCACAACACCTAAAGGAGTAGGTATTTGAACACCTGAAGGAGGAGGTGTTGAAACACCTCAAGGAGGAGGTGTCGAAACACCTAAAGGAGATAAAGATCAGCCTAAGGGGTATGTGTTTATTTTATTTTGTGCTTGGTAAATATGTTCTATTGCCGGCAATTGTATGCTAACTTGGATCAATTTATGTTTTTGTTCACATATATAGATTGGCGTTACAAAGGTTGGTTTGGTTGGTTCTTTGAGAGGGGCATATTCTAGGACTCTAACCCTTGAAGAATGTATTTCAGGTAATCAAGATTTCAATTTTAGAGTTCAATTATAATTCAATGTATATTGATTTTTATGTTAATTATTCAATTTAAATTATATGGTATAACTAATCTCAATTGTGGTTTGACTTTTCTGTGCGGCTACCTTGAAATCAGCGAGTGCTTCAAAGAGGCTCCATTTTGATGATCACAGTAGTTTAGGATGAGATAGACATTTTGGCATGTAAATTTTGAATAGATACCGAGATGGCATATGCACATATTGTAAAACTTGTTTGAGTTGGCGTTGATGCCATTTTTGTATATGGACATACACTTGATTATTGGATAATTTGATATATAGAAGTTGACAATCAAAATTTAATTTCCTCCTCATGTGCATGATTAAACTCTTTGAAAATTTAATCAAGTGAGCAATGGTTAGTATCAATGTACAATAGCATAAAAGAATGGTTATATTATGTAGTTTATATTCATGTGTTGATTACATTGCATTGCACATCTTTCAAACTCAAAGCATTACTTCACATTGCATAAGTAACAACTAGATGCTGATAGATGAAAAAATTTCAATAGCAATATAGTTTTTACAAAGTCAACCTAAGCAGTTATGCAATTACTTCACATTGCATAACTAATAACTAGGAGCAGCTATCAATTGCATTATCTTGTGATGGAATTCTATGAGACCACATTTATTTGAGGAAACTTGGCACAAAACTCACAAAAAATGAAAAGAAAGCACTCAAACAAACTTTAAAGGAGTCTCAGGTCCGTTGCCCCCTCATTCCACACGTTATGCAACTATTTACTGGTGATGTAGGGGCCAAACAATGGAGAAAACATGTATATATATATATATATACATATATACATACATATATATATATATATATATATATATATATATATATATATATATATATATATATATATATATATATATATATATATGTAGCCTAGAAGCATGAATTAGGATTAGAATATCACATAGCATCATATAAACAAAAAAACCACCATAAACTTGATTGTCATTTAGAACATGCATGATAAATATTCATCGTTGAAACTTGAATTGTGGTAGCTTGATATACAGATTCTATTGATGCCAGCGTTCAATTTGTATGATATTGAAAAAAGAAGCCAATTGAGTAGAGTTATCAAGATTCTTCAGAAATCATAAGAATTTTTTTAGTACACTAGCCATTTTGATGTCTTCTTGAAGTCTCAAACGTTATTTTGTATCATTGTTACATTAGTCTTGAGAGTGGTAGCTTAATATAGGTCCACAATACAAAATCTGGTTTACTTGTGCAGTGTAACAATGTCATAGGAAGATTTTTCATGGTCCACTTTCAATCCAACAAGCAAAAATGAAAGCTCAGCCTCTTGGAATGAAAATGCTTGTTTGCAAAACAAATGAATAAGAATTAGGTAGTTAAGGTGTTTGAAGTGATTTAGAGGTCGCTTTTAGGGTCTTCTTGTTCATGCGAAGTGTATCAACACATATCTTTTTTGTAATATTAAGGATACTTTTTGAATCTTCCATGCATTGCTAATCTAAAAGGAAGGGTCTTTTGCCTAATCTGTATGCAGCCATGCTTTTGACATTGTCAAAAAGAGAAAAACTTCCCTAATGATGCAAAGGAATGGCCAAGCAGTTCTAACTCTCCACATGAGAGAAGAGAGATGTTGGAGAGTACATCAAGTCAGTGAGAACCGAAGTGTAGTGTGTTTTAGTTTGTAGTACTCCTTTGTTTCTTTGCAAATGTGTGATAAATTCTTAGTTCAATGATGTTGAACAATTTTTGAAAAAAGAAAGTTGTGTCACGGCCCACTTTCAATCCAACAAGCAAAAATGAAAGCTTAGCCTCTTGGAATGAAAATGCTTGTTTGCAAAATAAATGAATAAGAATGAGGTAGTTAAGGTGTTTGAAGTTATTTAGAGGTCACTTTTAGGGTGGAAGGCTTAAAACTCCATTTTATATGCACTCAAACCCTTGGAACAAGGCTCATAGACCGACCTTTAGTCAAAATGTCTCTTAAATGCACAAAAAAGAATGAAATTACTTCAAACCAAGTTTGTGAAGAAGTTAACTCTGCTGCCCACTAGTTTCCCTTAAGAGTCCAAATTGCTAAAAGGAAGCAATATTTGAAGGGCTATTTATCGGAGACCGTGATGCTTACAGAATCTCCATTCAAGGCTATGGGATCATGTTGAGACCATCTACAAAAACCTCTCTCGGTTTTTTCTATCTTGGAGGCGTTTTCCTGTGGTGATGACTTTTCAGTGGAGGGAAAAGTTGCCAGATGCAAGCAGTGTAAAGTTGCAAAGTGGTGCAACTTTCATTCTGCAACTTGTATGGCCAAACAGACTGTTCCAACACGTATGGATGGGTATGTTTATGCTAGGGATGGTCCTCTTTCACCCAAATACACCAAATCACTGAGCTACATTGGACCGACGATTTCCCTTAAGAGTCCAAAGTGCTAAAAGACAACAATCTTTGAAGGGCTATTTTTGGAGACCGTGAGGCTTACGAATCTTCGTCTGAGGCTATAGGATCATGTTGGGACCATCTACAAAAACTCTCTCGGTTTTTGCTATCTCGAGGCATTTTTCTGTGGTGATGACTTTTAGTGGAGGGAAAAGTTACCGATGCAAGCAGTGTAAAGTTGTAAAGTGGTGCAACTTCATTCCACACCTTGTCCAACCAAACTAACTATTCCAACATGTCTAGATGGGTACGTTACGCTAGGGATGGTGGTCTTTTGCACCCAAATACACTGAATCACTCTAAACTACATTGGACTGGTGATTTCCCTTAAGAGTCCAAAGTGCTAAAAGGCATCAATCTTTGAAGGGCTATTTCTCATAGACCGTGATGCTTAAGACTCTTTGTCTGAGGCTATGGGATTGTGTTGGGACCATCTACAAAAACCTCTCTCGGTTTTTTCTATCTTGGAGATGTTTCTTGTGGTGATGACTTTTGATTGGAGGAAAGTTGCGATGCAAGTAGTGTAAAGTTGCAAAGTGGTGCAACTTTCGTTTCTTAACTCGTACGACCAGGTGACTGTTCAACACGTCTGTATGTGTATGTTTATGCTAGGGATGGTCCTCTTATGTACCCAAATATGCCGAATCACTCTGAGCTACATTGGACCGACGATTTCCCTTAAGAGTCCAAAGTGCTAAAAGGCAACAATCTTTGAAGGGCTATTTCTCGGAGACTGTGAGGCTTACAAAATCTTCGTCTGAGGCTATGGGATCGTGTTGGGACCATCTACACAAATGTCTCTCAGTTTTTGCTATCTCGAAGCGTTTTCTGTGGTGATGACTTTTAGTGGAGGGAAAGTTGTGGATTTAGCGGTGTAAAGTTGCAAAGTGGTGCAACTTTCATTTTGTACCTCGTGCGACCAAGCGGACTATTCCAACAGGTGTGGATGGGTTTATACGCTAGGGATGGTCCTCTTTGCACCCAAATACGTAATCACTCGAGCTACATTGGACCGGCGATTTCCTTAAGAGTCCAAAGTGCTAAAAGGTAGTAATCTTTGAAGGGCTATTTATCGAGACCGTGAGGCTTACAGACTCTTCGTTTGAGGCTATGGGATCATGTTGTACCCTCTACAATAACCTCTCTGGATTTTTCTATCTCGAAGGCGTTTTCTGGTGATGACTTTTGATTGGAAGGAAAAGTTGTCAAATGCTGCCGTGTAAAGTTGCAAAGTGGTGCAACTTTCATTCTGCCGCTCCTACGATGATAGACTATTCCAACACGTCTGGATGGGTACGTTTATGCTAGGGATGGTCCTCTTTTGCACCCAAATATGTCGAATCACTCCGAGCTACATTGGACTAATAGTTTCCCTTAAGAGTCCAAAGTGCTAAAAGGAAACAATCTTTGAAGGGCTATTTCTCGGAGACTGGAGGCTTACAGACTCTCCATCTGAGGCTATGGGATCATGTTGGGACCATCTACAAAATCCTCTCTCAATTTTTTCTATCTCGGAGGTGTTTTCCTGTGGTGATGACTTTTCAGTGGAGGGAAAAGTTGCCAGATGCAAGCAGTGTAAAGTTGCAAAGTAGTGCAACTTTCATTCTACAACTCGTACGACCAAACAGACTATTCCAACATGTCCGGATGGGAATTTTTATACTAGGCATGGCCCTCTTTTGCACCCAAATACGCTAAATCACTCTGAGCTACATTGGACCGGCAATTTCCCTTAAGAGTCCAAAGTGCTAAAAGAAAACAATCTTTGAAGTGCTATTTCTCGGAGACCATGAGGCTTACAGACTCTCTGTCCAAGGCTTTGGGATCGTGTTGGGACCATTTACAAAAACCTCTCTCGGTTTTTGCTATCTCAGAGGCGTTTTCCTGTGGTGATGACTTTTCAGTGGAGGGGAAAGTTGTCAAATGCAAGCAGTGTAAAGTTGCAAAGTGGTGCAACTTTCATTCCGCAACTCATATGGCCAAACAGACTATTCCAACACGTCTGAATGGGTACGTTTACGATAGGGATGGTCCTCTTTTGCACTCAAATACGCCGAATCACTCTGAGCTACATTGGACCAGCCATTTCCCTTAAAAGTCCAAAGTGCTAAAAGACAACAATCTTTGAAGGGCTATTTCTCATAGACCGTGAGGCTTACAGACTCTCTGTTTGAGGCTATGGGATTGTGTTGGTACCATCTACAAAAACCTCTCTCGGTTTTTTCTATCTCAGAGGCATTTTTTGTGGTGATGACTTTTCGGTGGAGGGAAAAGTTGTCATATGCAAGCAATGTAAAGTTGCAAAGTGGTGCAACTTTCATTCCACAACTCGTATGACCAAACGGATTGTTCCAACACGTCTGGATGGGTATGTTTACGCTAGGGATGGTCCTATTTTGCACCCAAATAAGCCGAATCACTCTGAGCTACATTGGACCGACAATTTCCCTTAAAAGTCCAAAGTGTTAAAAGGCAGAAATATTTGAAGGGATATTTCTCAGAGACCGTGGGGCTTACAAACTCTTTGTCCAAGGCTATTGGATCATGTTGGGACCATCTACAAAAACCTATCTCGGTTTTTGCTATCTCAGAGGTGTTTTCCTGTGGTGATGACTTTTTAGTGGAGGGAAAAGTTGTCAAATGCAAGTAGTGTAAAGTTGCAAAGTGGTGCAACTTTCATTCCGCAACTCGTACAACCAAACGGATTGTTCCAACACGTCCGTATGGGTACGTTTACGCTAGGGATAGTCCTATTTTGCACCCAAATACACCGAATCACTCTGAGTTACATTGGACCGGCAATTTCCCTTAAGAGTCCAAAGTGTTAAAAGGCAACAATATTTGAAGGGCTATTTTTCAAAGACCATGAGGCTTACAGACTCTTCATCTAAGGCTATGGGATCGTGTTGGGATCATCTACAAAAACCTCTCTCAGTTTTTTCTATCTCAGAGGCATTTTCCTATGGTGATGACTTTTCAATGGGGGGAAAAGTTGTCAGATGCAAGCAGTGTAAAGTGGCAAAGTGGTGCAACTTTCATTCTGCAACTCGTACGACCAAACAGACTGTTCCAACACGTTCAGATGGGTACGTTTATGTTAGGGATGGTCCTCTTTTGCACCCAAATACATCTATAGTTGAGTTGGTGAGTTACAACATGGTAACATCAATGAAATGTGGGGGCAACAAGATTTAAGGTTGGATCAAGCTTGTGCAGGTTCTAACAACGTCATCTTTAATTGTAATTGTGTTGTTTAAAGCCACCTAACTCTTGCATTAGAAAACTCTTACCCAATCAACTTGAACATTATGCACACCCAAATACCTTGTTTCCACTTTGCTAGATCAAAGACTCAATTACATTGGAAATGACCTTCACATGACCTTTTTACATTTTTTTTGGAAAAAGTGGCAAGCCACTATAATTTATTATATATAAATAGGAGATATTACAAAACCTGGTTCAAACGAGCATACCGGTAAGAAAGAACTAGGAAGAAAACCTTTGGTTTTAGCTCGATTAATTATAATAAGTTATTATAGAATTGTCCCAATAACAATAACAAAGCATACACCTGGATATAAATGATGCCCATACACAGTTATGACCTTTTTACATTGTTTCACATTTCAAAATTTTCCTATTGGAGGCATTCAAGGCACAATCTTCCACAAGAGTAGTATGTTCACGTTCTAGACTAACAAGCACCTATACAAACCATCAAGGTAGCAGTTAAACTACATACAATAGAAAAGATGCTTAGAATAAAAGACACTTAAAATAACAAATCTATATTATTGTAATTTGTCGCATACCTCTTCAATTGGATCAGAGCTAGCTATTGTTGTAGCAAGTCCATGATCAATCGTGCCAAAAATATTGCAAATGTTGTCAAATGAGAAATCTATATTGTCACAATAGAAAAGATGCTTAAACTAACAAATCTATATTAATCTAAACAACTTGAATGATGATGAATTGGTAATGCAAACTATAAAAGATGCTTAGAATAACCAATCTATATTATTCTAAATGACCTAATTGAATGTGAGATTGTAATGTAAACTATAAAAGACGCTTAGAATAACCAATCTATATTACTGAAATCTGTCGCATACCTCTCTGAAAGGATCAAAGCTGGCTATTGTTGCAGCAAGTCCATGATCAATCGTGCCAAAAATATCACAAAATTTGTCAAATGAGAAATCTATATTTTCACAACAGAAAAGATGCTTAGACTACCAAATCTATATTAATCTAAACAACCTGAATGATGATGAATTGGTAATGAAAACTATAAAAATGCTTAGAATAATCAATCTATATTATTTTAAATGACCTAATTGATGATGATATGGTAATGAAAACTATAAAATATGCTTAGAATAACCAATCTATATTATTGTAATATGTCACATACCTCTCTAAAAGGATCAAATCTGGCTATTGTTGCAGTAGGTCCATGATCAATCATGCCAAAAATATCACAAAAATTGTCAAATGAGAAATCTATATTGTCACAATATAAAAGATGCTTAGAATAACCAATCTATATTAAATTATAAATGACCTAATTGATGATGCATAATGAACTTACTGAACTTAATCATAATGAACCTAAGCATTGTACCTTCCATTCTTGAAAATGTTAATCAAGTGTGCCTGGAGGGTCATCTCTTTGCTTAAGAGTATCCAATATTGCTTCATGATCAACATTACTAAGTATCCATAGTTGTTTTGTCTTTGGTCTAGCATGATGCTTCAACAACTGAATATTTGTTGCTATAACAAGGTGTGAATACATGAGACTGGTTTTGTGTTTCTTGTAGTCTTCAAATGTAGGTATGCTATTTTTTATAACCATATATGTTCACAATTAAGTTCAGTCAACCACAATGAACTTGTAGGATAAATGAACCTATCATCATCTTCCATCAGTTGCTAGTTTATGCTTTACCTTCGCATATCAAGCCAACCAATAGTTTGATCTCTCTTCATTCCCCTATGCAACAACTGCAAAACATGACCGATGTAGTAGATTGAAAGTCGGTCAATCAACTGAACTTTCCATTGTGTCATTGTTCATGGATATTATTTGAGATAATGGAGTTAGATACTATGGAACCCATGTATCCACCCACTCACTTGACTTGCATTGATCTCACTCACACTGAATACAACTTTGACAAAAACAAGCCAACTCTCATGTCCAAATGGTCCATGTGCTTGCATCTGAACTTCAAAATGAATGCATTTTTGAAGAATCTTTGATTGTATGATAATCCAATCTGCCTCCCATTATACCCTCCTCAACCAACTAAAAGAATTTTACTGTTGAACTGGTGTCCCTCCATGACAATGTTGAACTACATCAATCAACAATAGAACGGTATCACTAAATTTTGTTCTGAAATCTTGACTCTCTAACTAGAGCTCTTTACACATGCACTTACTCCATTATGCTCCCTTCCATGCCCATCTTCAAAAAACTCCAATATGAGGTACACTCTCTACATGTATTCTACTCAACCAATAAAAAGTATGAGCATTCTTGACTGACCTATGTGGTTATTTGACCAAATGAGATGTCGGCCCGCTATATCATGCTCCTGCAAGAACTCAAAAATTCTCGAACAATGTTGGACATACTCTGATGAGGATCTATCATCACTCATATAAAAATGATACTCTTTGATTATCTTTCAATCCTCTTCGTACTATCAAGTGCATGTCTAAATGTTATGTGGACAAATATAGCAATTGATTGGAATTGTAATACTGATATTGTACCTCATTTTGTGGTTGCAATGTGTATTTTTCTAAAAAATCAACCATTGATATAATAGTGCGATCGAAAAGAGTCCTTACATTTGAATTGTTGATCCAACCCTTGTGACCTATGACTATGCCTTGCATACTTGTAGAAAATATTGTCCTTAAAATCTGAAATAAATCAACAACACTGCATTCTTGAAACCACCTCGCATCTAGAACCTTCACCTTCACTCTGCAAAGTATATTTGACTATCTCATATCTCTTTTTCTCAACAAGTTTCTTTCCAAATTCATGTTTAGAACCCTCATGAAAACATTGAACAAAATTTGACAAGCCACCACATTGTGAGCACTTTGCATTTAAACAATCATTTCTATAGAAAAAGCAACCATCATCTCTAGAGCATAAAAAAAGATCTAGCAAGTCCCTTGATGATTTCAGAAGATGCATTGCACCACACTCTTGCAACATTTCATTAGTATGCAAAGTAAAACAGATATAGCATAATAGTTCATGGTACATTGAAAACTTCACATGGTATTTGCAACATCAAGTATTACAAATTTTAAGAGGCACACAATAAAATGGCTTCAAACCTTCAAAAGTCCTTTGCAAGATTTTCATATTTGGATGCATTTCAATAAATTTTTTGAACAACATTGTTTGGCTTGATTGCACGAAATTTTTAGGATGTGGTGTACGGTCTCGATTTCCAATTCTTAACTTTAAAACATCCTTTGCATTGGGTGATACTTTCGAGTTATCATGCCAAAATTGCTGAATTACCTACTTTACATTATCGGTTAGCTTCTTATCAACATGTGGAAGCCTCCTAGAAAAATCCCATGTATCATTTTGAAGAGGATCATCTATTCTTTCTCTTCTTGCAAGTGCTCTATCCAAAGTTTTACAATTTATGTCAAAATCAATGCAAGTTTGTCTCATAAAGAGAGCCTTTTTCAATTGATGCCTTACTAGGGTGGTTGTAATGACTCTATGAGCAGCTCTCTTATCTTTTTTCTTGTTATTTTTTCCAATAGACTTGAGAGCATTAAAAAGATTTTTGGCAATAATAGAATTTTTTTCGGTCTTCTTGTTCACACGAATCTTCAATTTGGCAAGCAAACGTCTCATCTTATGCATCTTTAGAAATTGTACAAAAAGTTGGCATTGCTCGGTCAATGTCTTATCGTTAAAATATTGTATGAAAAGTCTTCTAGCCCACAACCAAATGATTTGTGTTGACCTCTTGCTTTCAAAATTGTTTATAATGTTCTCATCAATTTCAAGTGACCATTTAGGGGTTCTTGAAGGTCTTGAGTTTGGAATATGTCTTTCTTCCACACAAGGTTCTTCATTTCTCATGTAATTTGGTGAAACATAATTTACACTTAGTTCAATATTATGTTCAACATCTTCAATTCCAACATTTTCACCTTCAATTTGAATTTTATTCCCACTTTCATCATATTCAACATCTTCCAACCAACATTTTCACCTTGAACATTTTCATTATCAATTTCAATATTTTCATTCCCAATTTGAATATCATGTTCAACATCTTCAATTCCAACATTTTTATTTTGAACATTTTGAGTATCAATTTGAACATTTTCATTCTGAATTTCAATATCATGTTCAACATTTTAACCTTGTACATATCTTTCCTCTTCACTTGAAAGACCATAGGGCTCAGATTTACCAATATTTAACATACCTTGTCTTCTCTTCCTATGACCTTCTTTATCTTTTTGTCTATATGCTTCAATTTTTTTCTTTTGTAAGCTTTCTCTTATGTTTATGCTTCTGACGACTGCTGCTCCCCATTATACCTCATAAAAGATGCCAAAAAATCATTGTTTATGACAAATTTGAGTACAAGATGCTCCAAAAATTTAATCTTTGTCTCTTCCTGTCTGAAACCATGCGTTTGTCACCTGCAAAGCCTGCAAAAAGAATGTAGGGTCCATTAGAATGCAAAAAATGGGCCATATGGGGTTTTGGTATGGCCCACAAATCGGATATCCGATTAAATCCGATATCTGATATGAAATTTTTAGAGAGAGTTCATTAGGAGGGGGGAGGGAGAGGGAAAGAGGGGAATAAATGGAGAGAGAGAAAGAGAGACAGAGAGACAGAGAGACAGAGAGAGAGATAGAGAGAGAGGGAGGGAGTGGGAGAGAGATAGAGGGTAGAGGGTTTAAGGGTTTAAGGATTTAAGGGTTAAGGG